>SRHC01003772.1:0-12020 GCA_004794325.1 Pomacea maculata | reverse complement strand
CAAACGCGACATACAGGGGCGATAAAATTTCGACTGTTAATGAATAAGCCCCTCCCCCCACTATCGTAACTAACGAGTAACAACTGTTAAATTAAACCCACAAGATCACGTCACGTGACGTTGGGAGTGTGGGAGTGGACAGTTAATTCCGCCCTGCCGCTCCCGGCTATATAAACGCAGCTATACAAGCTCCCGACTCGCCCCAAACAGGGTCGGACACAGCTCGCGCCCACCCAAACTTATTGACGAAACAATACAATGCAGTTACAGGACAAGACAGCACTGAGGAGCGAGGATTAGGGTAGTGGGTGACTACCCCGCATCTCCACCAATTGTCGCGTGTAGCGACGTATCCAACCGCTCCCAGCGCCGAACAAACCAACACGCACACGGAACGACGCTATAAATATATATTTAATGAAAACAAAACAAAAAAAACGGACCCCCCAAAAAAAACAAATAACACAAACGCCTCCCAACCGGACGCCGACCGACCTTACCCACAACTCCCGACAGTTCCGTTCCCGCAACAACCTAGCTCAGGCTTCCTCAGCGGCACAGCCACCACCGTTCTTCCAACGGTGGTCACTAACAAGTCTCCGTCTCTTCGACGGTAATCACAGTCAAACTTCCCTTCACGGTACGATAATCACCACACAGTTAAAACTTCAGCGATTCCCGCCACCACCGTTCTTTCAACGGCAGCCACTAACGAGTCTTCGACGGTAATCACAGTCAAATTTCCTTTCACGGTTCGATAATCATCACACGGTTAAAACTTTCTCCATGATGGTCTTCTTCACATCTCCACTCCCTCGTCGTTCCAAAAAAAAAAACGTCACCAAAACAAATTACGTCAAACTTTATTGACGCAACAGGCTGAGTCAGCATGCGACACGCGACAAAGACCGCGTATGAAAGCGGAACTATTTGCAGCCACCTTACTACCGCCCTCCTCAAGACTTTGTCAGTACTCAACACCGTGGAGCGCTCCTCTCGAGTGGTGTGTGCTTAGTATTTACTGTTGACATGTCTCTGTTCTCCTCACTACAGGTTTCGAGAAACGTCGGTGAAGGAAGTCAGTTCGAGGTTATCCGGAACTTGAAGCGGAACAACGGTCTAAGATGTTATCACACTGCTCAGTACAACCTACATTACAGAGCTGGGCTTTAGCTTCCTTCACCATGACACAACCTTTACATTAGTCACATCTGGCCACTCTACATGCATGCCCCGGTAATCGTTCTGCTCTAGTGACATAACTGATCTCCCTTCCTGAGACCTGACACTATAGCTGCATGTACCGACAATGATCGACGGTATTCTATATAGGCGCAAGACTTTTTTAAAAATATAGAATATAAAGGGAGACTACTGCAGCAGACTTACTAACGAGAATATTATAATTTCTTCCGTTAGATGACAGCTAGGGCATCTTCAGAATTGAATGGTTTTGATTTTGTCTCCGTGTTCTTCAGCCTTTGGAGCTGATTTTTCTCGGTCGGCACACAGGGGTGAGGGAGGTTGTGTTGGGAATTAAATCAACTCTGACAGTCATACCTGTCTCAACACAACAAAGTGTATCTCTCTCACTTCATCTCAAACACACTCATGGGGCCTAGTGTCAAATCTGTTGGTACTGTCTCTTGTTCCCAGATCTTGTATAGAAGGGGCTGTAAAGTTGTCGCTATTGTTTCCGGGTCTGCGTTTAGTGCTTCTGGGGTGATGCCATCCGGGCCTGCTGCTTTGCCACTTTCCGCGCTTTTGATAGCTTTGATGGTGTTTTATTGGGACGGCTAGTGTTGACATGAAGTTTTTCAGTTGCTGGTGTTGGTATGTCAGGTAAAGATGGTGGATAAGGTCGAGTCAGGATCTCTTCAAAGTAGTCAGTCCGGCGGTCTCTTTGTCCTGCATCGTTTGTTATGGTCTTGCCGTCTTTGTCTTTTACTGGCTTGTTTGGGTTGATGTTCCTGCCTGACAGAGTTCGTGTTATTTCATGTAGTTGGAGTTTTCTGTTTCTGTTTTCCTGTATAGCTGCTGTCTCTGCTTTTCATGTCAGTTCATGGATGAAGCGTCTCTTGTCTTCTCTGACAGACCTCTTCACTTTGAGGTTCGCTTCCCAATATTCAGATCTGAGACTTTTCTTCTCTTGCTGGTCTTGTAGCTTGTTGAGCTTCTGCTTCAGTCCTCCACTTTCTAGCAACTGTTATATGGTCGATCTAGTTTTCTATCTGGCCATCACGGGAAATCCACATTGTCTTGTGTATGTTCTTGTGTGGGAATACAGTGCATTGAAAACGCAGAAGTCTGTGAAGAGCTCCCCGTTCTCACTGCAGGTGCCGAAGCCATGTCTTCCCATGATGGAAGGCTGTTACAGAAAAACATCTGTTGGTGTTATCATCTCCCACTTTGGCAGTTAGGTCTCCCATAATTATCTTTAGATCTGTTCTTGCTGTTCGTTAAAGCAGAGACTACAGGGAACTGTAGAAGTCTTCTTTGTCCTCTTCCTCTGCTGCATTTCTTCCTTCCTTTAGTATTGAGTCTCGCTGAAATGAGCTGTTGTGAGACTGGCTCCCAGGCCATCAGTGCCTTTGTTGTCTCTGTTGATATCAGCAGTGCAAGTCCCTGAGTGTGATCGTGGTCAAGGTATTTGCGGCCAGAGTAAATAATGTTTCTCCTGATATTAGTCTGGTCTGGCGACTTCCATTGCATCGGGTTTTCCATCACCTGAGAACCCTGATGTTCAATTTTCTCATTTCGCTTGCCACTTTAGCTGACTCGCAACTTTCAAAGAGGGTTCTGATGTTCCAGGTCCCTATCTTGGTTCTTTCCTTGGTCGTCGGAAGATGAGTCGGCGAGCTGTATTCCCTAAGGCTTTCACCAGCACGCGGCAAAAGCTCTTCTAGAGAAAAAACCACCCGACCAGGCCGTTGTTGTAGTACTGTTGAAGTTTCTGTAACAGCTTTTTTTACATGATTGAGTTTCTAGCCCAAAGCAAAGCCCCCCAACCTTGGAGGGCCAAGGTGCAACACAAACGCTTATATACACGTTCATGCGCACACCTCACAGTGACTTACTGACACATGCGTATATATACACACATTAACACACACACAGAGTTGTAATAAGACAACTTTAATATAAAATATATTCTGAACGGAATACTGGTAGTCCTCGACTTACGACGTTGATCCGTTCTTACGCGGCGTCGTAAGTCGGATCCTACGTTCATACAGTACTGTACCATAATAACAGTACAGTACTGCAAACACTTAGCCTGTCCAAACACCTATCCTAACACAGTATCCTACATAACTATCAATAAACATAAGTACAGTAAAATATTGTGCAGTTTACTTTTAATAATGAAATACTGTACTGTAAGTGTTGCAATGCTAAACCTCGTAAGTCGGAATGAGCGTCGTAACCACGAAACGACGTAACTCGAGACCGTCGTAACCTGAAGACTACCTGTAGTTTATTTCACGTGATAACTGATGGCGACATTAGATGTTGTGTAAAGTAGATCCGTGTGATATTGATGTTGACACTAATACATACAAACGTAGGTAATCTCGTGATAAACTGATAGTGGAAGAGGAGAAAAGCTAAAAATAACTGTTAATGTAAGAGAGACACACAACTGTAACGGTGACAAGTTAGTGAATGTCAGTCATCTTCAGGGGACTCGGAGTCACGGGAGACAATCACAAGTTGTGATGTACAGCGGGACATGAGGTCAAGTCGGAGATAGCCGTTCATGTACCGTGTACACATACTAATCATACTGTCGTCTACAGCAGATCTCAGGTTGTCAAAATCAGTGACCTCCAGACACACGACGACTTTTCTCTCCAGACCACGAACACGTTGTCCACCCGTCACCCACACCACGTCACTGCGGGCCGTGGCCACGTCCTCGATGTCATCATCCTCCATCACCCGCACTGGGATACCCCTTTCTTGCAGTGCCTTCACCATACCCGAGTTGACACTAAAGTCACTCCAGTTCAACACCAGCACGTCTCTCCACTGTAGACAGGGTGGTGTTGTGCCGGCGCTGGTGGAGGTGACTGTTCTCGATGTTGTTGTACTACTCCCTGTAAACATTCACAGTTTGTTTGTTCTGTAAGTCACGTGTCACACATACAGCGTACACACTGACAGACAGATGGGTGTAACACAGGGAGGTGCGGGATGTACTCAGGGAGGCAAAGACAAGGTACAAGGACAAAGTTCAGTTACAGTTTAGTAGAGGTGACCTGAGGGCAGTGGCCAGGTATTAACAACATGGCGTCTGTCAGTCGCAAAGTCAACGCTCGTAAACAATCAGTGGCACTTGCAGGTGTTGATTAGTGTTATCTTCCCAAACTGCCGTCGTTATTTCCATTTAACGTTTCATCATTTGACGATATTTCCTTAGCCGTCGTCAGTAGGATCAATCGTTCATCGTCAGATCATCACTGGAGTGACTGTGCAGACATCGTACAGTGGGGCTAACCCTGACTAAGGATGTACCCGTTTTTATTTTATTTGTTTTACTGGCCCCTACCCCAGCAAGGTTAGCGACTAGTACTCAGCCCACACCCGGCCTCTCCCACGTTCGTCAAGCTTGATTCTTGTCTTTCGTTTCTTGTTAAAGGGGCGAGTTTAACCGGGCTGTGATGGGGGAGTGGCGTTTGCATGGTTGTGTTGGTTGTCTCTCCTGTCTCTGGACTCTTTTGTTTCCCTTCTTTGTTCTTTTCTTTTTGTGTTTCTTTTTATTCTTCCGTCATAAATAAACGCGTATTGTGCACTGTTCTCACGTGTGCACGTCAGTTTGTACACAAACGGACGATTGGGCGCATCGGGCGTTTGTGTGTCTGTGAGCGTGCTTGCGAGAGCGGAATGTGTGGCGCCTGATTGCGTAACGCCACAGTTACGACTGCTGTTGGTCCACATCTTGACCCGCTGCAGTTTGCCTACAGAGATGGACGAGGTGTGGATGTTGCTGAACTGTTTATACTCAATACTGTGTACAAACATCTAGAGAAACCCACAGCTCATGCCACGTTCTCTTCGCTGATTGTTCTTCTACCTGTATCACCGTGCAACCTCACTTGTTGGTCGCAAGTCTAATGTCAGACTTACATCTGCCTCACCAACTCTCTGGATTCTGGACTTGTTAACAAACAAACAAACAAAACCGATTTTTTCTGTTAACGGTCTTCTCTCACATCCTGTTTTCACAGATACAGGTTGCCATGGAGGGTGCCCCCGTGGACCTCTCGTGGCAGGAGGTAACACCCAGCCTTTCCTTGGCTGGGTGACTAAGCTGGCCCACACCTTTTTTCTTATGTTTTCTTTTTTTTTTCTTCCTTAGCTGGCCCTTTTATCTATACTGCTTTTTTTTTCTTATGAAACATCTCACTCTCATACTAAGGTTTAATCCTTCCTATCTTCTGTCTCCACTGGTCTTTCACCTGTCTTCTTGTCTTGTTTCTCGTCATGCCTTTCTATTGATGTCTTTTTTTTCTCTGTGGCCTTCCCTAGTTAGTTGTTCAGTGCGACCCGTGTCGGGGGAGGATGGAATTCTGGAGCTTGAGGTCCTTGATGGGTTGCGGCCCGTCATACCAACACACCTCTTTGGCCCGGACTTCTTCGAGAGTTAGGCTGGTGTGGCCGACACTACCCAAGCGGCTGGTCGGGTATTGCCTTCGTTTTTCTAGAAGGCTGAGGCTGGGATCAATCTAGTCTTCATACTCAGTAGGCCAGAGAATATTCCTTTTGTATCCCTGGTGCGACCCCGCTGGAAATGCCCTAAGTGGTACCGCTCGGTCACATCCCCTTGTTTGACTCCGTGGTGAGTGGGGAGCTTCAGGAACGAACCGAATTCCTTTATAGCATGGCACTAAAAAATTACTTTCGTCTTTTAAACCTTTAGCAATAGCAAAAAGGTTAAGAAACATATCTACACATTTTCTGCTGTTAGACGTCTGCGCTCTGGACAATTTCTTGTCCACTTCACAAATCAAAAAGAGTCTTAGACCCCTCGCTGATGGGACAGGAAACAGGTTTTTGATCGACTCATAAAGGTAATTTCTTATCGATCCCTCAACTCTTCAAGGACGGGTTTCATTCTTTGCCCTGACATTGCTGGGATGTCAGAAGTTCACATCAAATCAGAATTGACACCCCAGGGGGTGGGGAGGTGGGGCACAGTGGTGCAGAGGGTCATCCTAAAGAAGGACGGAGAATCTTTTCTTATAAATGCACTTTTCTTAACTTTCTTTCTAGCCAAAATACCTGACTACATTGAGGTTGGATATTTACGGGTCAAAAACTCTCTGTTTATACAATCTGCATTGCGCTACTTCAACTGTTAGCGGTATGGTCATGGGGCGAGCTTCTGAAAGTCCCAGGTCCGCTGCTTTCTCTGCATTAGTACAGGCCGTGCGGCAGCTGATTGTTCCTTAAGCGCTGTGTGCACACTGTGAGGGTCTCCTGTCACTTCTTCCAAAGACTGCCTGAAGTGGAAGGAAGCCATTCCGCTGTTCCATTCCCCAAGGAACAAGAATACCACAGAACAGACAGAACACAAAAACAAAACCGAAATCACCAGAACAACTCACTACTCAGCAGATAACATCTGGGACTACTACAGCAGCACCATCAATCCCTGTTTCAAATTGGTTTGATTATCTTGGCGAGCAGGGCATGAATGTGGATGAGCGACGTGTAGTGTCACCTACTCCATCCCGCCGCCCCCTGCCTCCTTTTTCTCCTCCCCCTATATCTGTGAGGCGCTCTGCGTCTTTTCCTCACATATGATTTATGTCTACAATCCTTCAATGGAACTGTCTAGGGAGTCGAGCCAAATTTAAAGAACTCAGATGCCTCGCATCTTGTTTCTCTCTTGATATTATAGAACTGCGGTAGACTCTTCTCCTACCTTCTACCTCTTTTTTCTTTCAAAGGCTATCGAGTTTTAGGTCAGGACTCACAAACTTATGTCCCTTCCGGTGGGACTGCTCTTCTCATTCGCTCCCACTTTTTGTTTAGCCAGATACCCCCTTCCACTCCTCTTCAAGATATTGCTGCCCGGGTTACACTGGACAAGACTATCACTATTTGCTGTGTCTATCTTCCTCCTTCTGCTCGGATATCCGGAAAGGAACTTGAGGGTCTTTTGACCCAACTTCCTGCTCCCTTCCATCTTTTGGAGGACTTTAACGGCACCACCCCCTGTGGGGCGGGACCTCGACTGACACCACAGGAGAGTTGTTGGGATCCTTTTTTAAGGAAAGTGATCTCCTTACTTTGAACAACGGCTCTAACACCTTTTGCCGTCCTCACAGTAGCACTGTGTCAGCAGTCGACTTATCTGCTTATCAAAATCACTAGGATATTGTACTCCGTTTAGACGTAGATCGCTTTGAATTTGACAAAAAATATACTATGCAGGATTTTTTGCTAATTTTTTTTTGACCTTTTTTGTGAAAGGTATGCTTTTATGTTAACATATGTTAAATCTTTTCTGCAGATTTGTAGATAATTATCTAACGTCAGCGCATCACTGTTATTAGACTTTAACTGGGCTGTGCATGACGACCTGTGCGGCAGCTATCACGTTCCTATCATTTTACAATTATTAACTTGTCTAGAGCGGGAAGATAATGTCTATAACACCCGGTGGAATCTGACTAAGGTGTATTGGCCTGCCTTTCAGACCCTCTGTTTCACACGGTTTCTCCAAAGTTCTAGTTTTAACTTCGAAGTAAGAGACATTGGCAACGATCCCACGTTGAATCCTCCTCAGCTCTTCACCTCACTTTGGAGATGATTCTTGCAAGAAGGCATCGTAATAGCCGTCCTCGTGTGCCTTGGTATAGAGAGTAGTGGTGTCTCAGCGCCTTGTCTTCCGCCAACCAACTCCTGAAAATGGGATAAGTTTTAAACGTATTAGAGCTCAGACCCACTATATTTTTAAACAGGTAAGAAACTTGCGTGGCAGAGATTTGTATCTTCATTGTCCTCCCACACCACTTCCCAAGCGGCATTGGCAGACATGAGGAAGACGAAGGGAAGGTTTGAGGCTCGCTCGATATTCCATCTGAGGGTTGCAGATTCTGTTTTCACAGAAGCACGAGATGTTGCTAATTCATTGGCATCCACCATTGCTCACAACTCCTTCTCTTCTCACTACTCTCATGATTTCTATTGCATGAAATCTGTTTAAGAATCTTCCGACTAATACATCATTTCGGATAACTCAAAAAGCACAATCTACCCTTCTCTGCCTCTAAACTGCAACAGGCCCCTTCAAAGTGCAAGGACTCTGCACCGGGCCCAGACAATATTTCTTATCAGCTGCTGACTCATCTTCCACAGGTTTCTCTCCTTCTCCTTCTACAAATTTGGGTGTCTGGCTGTTTCCCTCCGTCGCGGAGAGAGGCGATCATGGTGCCCATCCCAAAACCTGGCAAGGACTGATCTTAACTCTTACCGTCCTATCGCTTGAGTCCGATGGCTGTTCTATTTTCTCTGCGGAGCTACACGTCATCTTGCTTACCTTGCATCATATTTACCGCTTTTCGGAGCTCAACCTTTTGATTATTTCTCTCTTTCTGCCCTCCAAGCTCTTCTTTCTACTGATTTCGACTACCAGGTACAGCTTCATAAAATGTGTGCAGCACTCATTCATCGTAACATGGACATTGTTTTTATTCGGACTCCTAGCCATGTTGGTATCTCAGGCAATGCTGGAGCAAACCAGGCTGCCAAGGCTGCATCTCAGTCCCCAAACAAATTACACTCGCTGGTATCATCAGACTATAAACTTTTCTACTCGGCCTACGTTCAGTCCCTATGGCAACGCCACTGGGACACTCAGAGGCAAAAAAAAAAAAAAAAAAATTATATGCCACCCTTCCCTGTCTTTCCGACCGCTTGCCTTTTTCAATGCCTCAAAGACTAAGGAAATAATCTTTGAATTCCGGATAAACAAGCCTGAGCCAGTCATCAGTATTATCCATGATGATTCATTGAGGCAGTCGACTCTTATAAATATCTAGGTGCTATCTTTGATAACAATCTTCAATGTGACATCAAAACTGACAGGATCCTTCGTAAGAACCAACGTCTGTACCTCCTGGGAAAATTCTGATCTTTCTCTGTCAGCTCTGTCATCGTCATTCAGTTCTACCAGTCCTTCATTGAACGTCTCATCACTTTTTCTTTATCTCTTTGTTCCACAGCCTCTCCCTAGGGAACAGCAACAGTCTTGTTTCACTTCTTAATATCTTTTCCAAGATCACCGGAACCAGACAGAAAGACTTAGCAGCGTTTTGTTCTCAGAAACTTCTAAGATAGGATCCTACATCCTCTGTATTTTTTATCATGTGTTGGTTTGTGAGTTCTCACTCTTGCAGTCTACTGTAGGTATACGACGTCTGTCTGTAGAACTAATCGTCATCGCAACTCATTCCACGTGCCATCGACTGGATAAACTCTACTGACCGTCATCTTGTAGTGGCCTGATGTGACCTGAGGTCACCAACTGTATCTCATGTGTGTGTGTAAGAGATGGAGATTCTTGCAACATGTACACGTATGTATATTGCTAGTAAGACTTCTAACTGAAACTGCCCGTGTGGAGAAATAAAGATGTTTTGTATAAACAGCTACATCATAACGAGATCACATAACATAGACACACGTCACTAACACACTGTCTTCTTCACAAGACTGTTTCTTCCTGTTTGTTAGTCGTCACACATGTACGTTACCCACACCTACCTGTAACACCAACACGGAGACTGTGTAGGAAGCTGGCCACCTCACGACCGCACGTCACACAGTCACCTGGCCAGCGACCTGAGTGACCCTGACCTCGGTGATACAGTCGTGTGACTGGCGGGCCGTCTGTGTGGTCGGCCACACCTCGCTCACTGTACGATTTGACATCACAGTCTATAGTGATGCTCTCGTCCTGCTCGACTTCCCTGACGACGGCCGGAGGAGAGCGGAGGGGTCTGGTTAAATGTTCCACTTGCCAGCCAGCGGGTGCGTGTCCATGGTAACAACTTGCAGCCCACAGATGGAGACGAAGAACTCGTGTCAGCAGCTTGTCACATACTAACCAGATGTAGGTGTTCCTGTATATAGAGCAGAAGTAGAGGATGCTGCTACACGTGTTAAACTGTGTACTGTCACTAATATGTGTGTTTATGTTTGTGTATCGTGTGTGTCGTCTTCAACTAATGACCTATTTATGTAATGATGGCACTAAAGTGATTCAATATTTATTGACTGTAACAGGCATAAAGGAGAGAAAGTATTCTTTTGCTCAGAAAAATAATGTATACATGTAAACATCACATAGTATTTATATATAACGACATTTTACACAAATGCACACCTATACCCTCTCACACACACACACACACGAACATCATCCAATGCATCAACGTCTGTCATCTCCGGATAAGATCGTGTCGAGGATCAATGAGGAACTTTCTATCTTCAAATATACGAGAGGTGATGACAGTGAAAAATGATCAAATTGGAAAAATGATTCCTATCCTCACCAGAGCTTTGTCAACGGTGTAGTACAGGGAATAAAAAGCGTGACATCGGAATGGGACAGTCACGTACACAGTCACCTGCAGGCTCATCAAATCACGATGATACTAGACAAACATAATTTTAAAACTATGACAGGCTTAAACACTACAGCAGTTGTGAGTCAGTAACAGTTTTTAGCATTTCTCAAGATTGGAGTTTTCTTTTAAGCCTGAAGTTGAAAGCCTGTGATTAGTCAAAGCATGATTCATTATTTGCGACTGGACGATCCAAAACAGTTAGGGCTAATTTGTTGAAATACGCTTGTTTTACCAGCAATGAATCCTCAGCAAAACTAAAAGCTGACGACTGTAGCAGTCTGAAGTTGACAAATATGTGTTTACGTGTCTTGTCCGTCATTGTTTGTTGCTTCACTGCCAAGAACATTTCCTGAACTAGATGATGTCATTTCTCCTACAAAGGACATATGATAGGCCTAAGAGTTCTTCTGCCTTTTACTCAAGTTGTTGATGGCTGCTGGCAACAATGACCTCTGGAAGGCAATTTTTCACTCACGTGACACTTTATAGCGCCTGCCCGAGGCCAACAGCTGCAAGTTGGGATGGAGAGGGTGAGTTTGGTCTGAGGTGATGTTTTGCGCCATCATTTTAACTGCATGAAGACACAAGTCAGAAAGTTGATATTAGTTGCCTGCTGGATGAAATTTTTGAAAAGGTGTAACCTTTGCTGGACGTTTGTGTACTTTTGGTTCACGTGATCATTTCCGCTTATCACTGTACCAAGGTACCTAAACCCATTAGCCCTGTGTACCGCGATTTGCATTTCTCTCCATCGTGTGCTCTCCCAAAAGGCCGTCTCCATCTTTTAAACATTTAGCTCTAGGAAGCTGAGACAAACCAGTCCTCCAGTTCTCCAAGCAGGCCAGGTACTGTGACAGGGACTGCTCGTCTTCGAGGCAGGCCACCAGGGCCACGACATCTGTGTACTGAACAAGTTTGAGAATTGCATTGTTCATAGTAATCTCATTAGTGTGTACAAAGAATATGAGTATCTACAGAACTACGCTGGTGTTGACAAGGCCTACTAGGCTCTTTTCAAGATGTGGCTGGGTTGTGTTGAAGACGCTGGAAAATCCATGAACAGGATCCGAACATAAGTGCCAGAAGTGTCCAAGTGTTGTAGGATAGACCCTAAAAGAGTGAGAGTAGCATCAGACACACCTCTACATGGCTTGTAAGCAATCTGCAGATTATCCAGGCCACGGTGGAGATTATCAAACTTTCCACAACCCTCTCCAAACACTTGGCCACAACAGACAAGAGAGCCACAGGTCAAACATCTTGAGAATGTCACATGGAAAGTCCGTAGCATTAGGCTTTGTTTGCACTGGTGTTGTGGCTGACGTGGTCTTAAATGAGGGATACTGTGAGAATTAAAGGGAAGCTGAAAAATAATAG
>SRHC01003768.1:0-12113 GCA_004794325.1 Pomacea maculata | reverse complement strand
TTGTTAGATGCCATCCAATCTCCTGTAAACACACAAACACACACACTTATATATATATATTAGACACAAAAAAGTCTTAAGAACAAATAAATTATCACTACAAAACATTTGTAGAAACTTTTATTATTAAATGTGTTATTTCTGTGTTGTTCATCATAACAAAGCCAAAGACCACGCAACACAAATATAAAACGAGTTTTTTAAAAAATTTCTAATGATGCTTAACCCAACTTATGACTGGACTTATGACGCGGGGCACTTCATTTCGGAGTTTCACGCGGCACCTTTAGCCGAAGTCAAGTGTGTGACGCCCCTTAGCTCACACATTTCTCTCGCCATTGTATCAATGTATCAGTGAACTCTCTCTCTCACTATCCCTCCTCATGTGAACCGTTAGCTCACACATTTCTCTCGCCATTGTATCAAAGTTTTTTCTCAAAGCTGTTGCGCATAATCTGTGACAATCAAAGTGAACTGTCTGTGAAGTCTGTGTGTAAAATTTGTTTGAAATAAAGAATTATTGTGTAATCTAGTAGTTACTTTCATTCTTTGAGAAGTAAGTAAGCTCTCTCTCTCTCTGACATAATGCGGCGAAACGCCGGTCGGCAAAAAGTCCGCACACGGTCGCGACACCTCGCCCCTAACACGTCTCCTCACTTACCCGTTTCACCTGATAGTCTGCTTACCAGCGCGTGTTTCGTGGGTGGGGGGAGGAGAAGTGAGACACCAACATTATAGCCCTATACTAGTTATGACATGACAGTATGTACAGATTCTCATACATCTCTCGCTAACACAGCTTGAAACATACTCGCGGAGGAACAATCATGAACACACGCGTTCATGCATGCACCCAAACCAGATAGTGAGATACACACACGTGTCGCGTGTCGCCGATTATTTTCCTGTTTATGTGTTTGCTGCCCGTCCTTTGCTGGCCTGTCGGTGGCTGTGCGCGGGCAGATGAGGTCAATCAAGCGAGCTGTCACACTGTTCTTGTGTAGCCCTATCTTTCTCGCGACCCACAAGGGCCCTGACCCGCGGTGTTTGTCGTCACGCGACAGCTGTTCGCACGTTCTTCACAGGTCTGAACAACACCCCATCCCCTTCACTCCTCCTCTTCTTAACACATTTATATTGTACGACAGGAGTGATTCTCTGTAAAAACATTATTGCGAAATGCTGCGTCCTCCGGTGACGTGTGTCTACATTTCTCGGAAATAATCTCTACTTTCGTTTTCCGCTGTGTTGTTCTAAAAATATCTTCGCTGTGTATGAACACACACCAGAGCACTTCCTTCAGTAGCTGACAGAGCCACGGTGTAGAACACCAGGCAAGAGGTTTCAGATTGTCATCATACAAGAACTGTCTGCATTTTTGCGGAATTAAAAAAAGTCTCAACTAGCACTGTGTTGCTCCGGCCACAGAGTGAACCATCGACAACCGTGAGAGAAGAGAGCAGACGTGTGTGGTGTTGACGTGGCAAGGACAAGACGCCATTGTGAAAAGACTGTCGTGTAGTCGATGTTTCTTATTTCCACTCATCACTATCAGCGTCGACACCACGTTAACGACGATGGCAAGTAGCAGTGTACCTGATGATGTCGCCTCCGTCTGTAGCGTGTGTCTGGAGCCGTACAAGGGTCGCAACCCTAAACTGCTGCCTTGTTTTCACACACTTTGCCTCCCTTGCTTGAAAGATCTGGAGAAGCATCACACGGTGAGTACAGATATTCTACATTCTCCAACTCCTTCATTGTAGACACGCACAGGCACATGCACACACACATAAACACTGGCACACAAAGAGACACTGACTGACACTGTCACTGACTAGAGTGGGACAAAGTTAAGGTATCAAATGCTGGGTATGTAAACTCATGTTCTGACACATACCTGTGATATTTTTACTGTGAAGCAGCGGCGGCGTTTGGGGGTGGCAAATGGGGCCCTGTATGCATGTACACCGGAGAACGGGTCTAATCGGTAATAGCGCTCATCCGGGTGGATAGGAGCGAAAAATTCGTATGCACGAGAGCCCGGAGAAGCTGTCCGGTCTGGCTTCCCCGGGGCTGTGTAACTCGCTACACGCGAGGAAAACTGGCGGCCTTCACTGTGTTCACTAGCAACAACGTCGATTGTCGAGACGAAATCGGGTGTTTGGTGACAGATCGCACCCGTTTGAAATGTTGGATGACTTAAAAACTGTATTACAATATTTATTTTAGGCGAGAGAACATTCTAGCGCTGACCTCTGTAGTGGCATAAGAGATCGCTGTCACCAGTCGGCAAGGCACACTAACATCTTCACTACAAGTGCTCATCACTTTACGATATTATTTCACATCAAGCTTTCAAGAAGTGTGTGGAGAATTCACTGATGTAGACAAATCGACTGTTATTCGTACTGTGGCAAGAGTCACCGATGGTTTGCATCGGCGAGCACCTAACAAAATTTCATTGCTCAAGGTTGTGCTGAAAAGACAAAGATATGCAGACACAACGGTCTGTGAATTTTCAAAAGTAGTTGAATTTATCGACAGCAACTTGATTTCAGACTCCAATGGAAAATAAAGTAAACTTATACATAATATTAATACTTGAATTTGTAAGGCGCTTGTAAATGTTTGCAGAATGCACCACACATGAAGTATTGCAAAACAAACCTACAGTACAAAACATGTAAACAAGAAACATGTAGACAAAATGAAACCCTAGAAATGAAAGGCTCTACATACTTTGAAATTTCATTATCTATTCAACTCTAATCAACAAATAAACAGACCCTTATTAGATGAGCTAAATTTGTTTACTTAGGACGGTAATCTAGAAGAATTAAGAGAATATGTGTGTGGAGGGGGAAGGTTTACAAATATATGTATCAGTAAATATAAGTATATGCGTGTGTGGATGTGGGTAGTATATCTATAAGCAAATATATGTATGTGGGGAGATTTACATATATAAGCAAAGATGTGTGTGTTGGGAGGTATTAAATATATATATAGATATGAGGGAAGGGGATTATATACATATGCAAACAGGAGTGCATAGGGGGGTGTGTGTGTGTCAGGGGGTATTTTATATATGCAGATATATGTAGGGGGGGGGGAATAACATACATATATATATAAAAGCATATATAAGACTGTGTGTGCTGGGGTTATAAATAAGAAAATATGAGGCTGCTTGTGTGTGTGTAGTTGGATTATATATATGTGCAGATATGAGTGAGTAGGTGTGTGTGGGTGGTATATATATATAAGCAGTTATGAGGCTGTGTGTGTGGTGGTGGTGGTGGGCTAAATCTACATACATAAGCAGATACAAGTGTGTATTGAGTGGAGAGGAATTATATTTATATATGCTAATATGAGTGAGTAGGGTGAGTGTGTCGGGGGGGGGATATTTTATGTATATGCAGATACATGTATCTGTGGATTATATACATATGTAGGCATGTATATAGGCAGACATGAGTATGTGTGTGTGTTGGGGGATATATATATATAAGCAGATGTGTGCATGTGGATGTTTACTTATATATACATAAGCAGACATGAGACTGTGTAGCAGGATTATTTTTAAATATATATATATTCACGTTTGACTAAGTAGGTGTGTGTGTCAGGAGGTACTAGATAAAAATATATGTGCAGATATGAGTATGTGTGTAAGGAAGGTTACATGTATATCAAAAAATATATAAAAAACAGAGATGAGTGTATGTGCATGGGGGGTTTACATCTATGTACATAAGCAGATATAAGGCTGTGTGTGTATGGGTGGGGGTTACACATGTATGCCTAAGCAGATGTGTGTGCGTTATATACTGATATGAGTAGGTGTGTGTGTGTGTCTGGGGAGGTTTATATATATATGTGTGTGTGCATGTGGCTTGTGTATATATAAGCATCAGTATGTGTGTAAGGGGGGGATTTTATATATGTATGCAGATATAAGTAAGAACTCCTTCATTGTAGACACGCACCGGCACACACACGCACACATACAAACATTTACACACAAAGAGACACTGACTGACTAGAGTGGGACAAGGTCTATGTATCAAATGCTGGGTAAGTATAATCATGTTCTGACACATATCTCTGATATTTTTACTGTGAAGGACTAGGCATGTGCGGAATCAGAGAGACACTTTCTATTACTTCTAATTACATTGTATTTTCAAATAAAAGCTCACTGCACATATAAATTAGAACGGTCATTTAAACTGCATATGCACTGTCATAAATTAATTGTTGTATTAGTTTCACATGTAAGATAACATATCTCTATTGTATCGTTCTAGGAAATGTCACCAGATACAACAGTTAGCAAGGAGGACAAAGCAGAAACTAAACCTTTGACTTTTCCCTGTCCAACATGCAGAGCAGTTATCACAGTGCCAGCTGGTGGTGTCACCCAGTTCCAGGTGAGGAACAGTATCGTTAAGAAAACATTCCATACTATTTTATACTAAATATCTGAAAATTATGTATGCTTAAAACTATTAGAGGATTTCAAACTACTTATCGGTTCCCTCGTTTATCACGGGGGATAGGTTCCAAGACCAGCGACGTTAAACGAATTTCCGCGAATTAGGGACATACACAAGGTTGTCCATTGGACATATTTTTCTATCCCATCCCATCCCATGGGATTCCCATGGTAGTAGCATTCCTATGGACAACACTGCTGGTACGGCCAGAACAATATTCGCACTTGCTTTTAGCAGTGGAAACCTATGTTCATTTTTCCAATAATTTACTTACGCAACTGCAAATTTCAGCGGAAATTTATTTTACAATAACAAGTATTGACTACCATGGGAAATACAAAAGTCTGCTGTCCTATCCCATCCCATGGGACGTTTCCCATGGGATTCCCATGGTAATAACATTCCTATGGACAACACTGGTCATACATGCAATAATAATATATACATGTAAAACAATATCATGTTAGTGTAAAGTAATATATTAATCATGGAAATTCTCTTCGGAGGCATTGCAGGGATGAAAAATTGAAACGAAGTTCAAGCGAGTTCAACACAAAGAAACCAAAAAAACTGATGAGAACTGGCTGCGAGATGGGAGATACCAATCGTGGCTCCTCGTTTACGCATAGCAATTGATTTCTTATACACAATTTTTTCTTTCGTATGACTATCTACAAAATTAACGATAATTCCCAGCGCGGAAGTATCGATCGATACTTCACTCAAAAAAAAAAAAACCCCACAAAAAACAAACAAACCGCGAAGTAGCGAGGGAACAATGTATATAGATACACATAGAAAACATTGCACTGTTGTTGTCGTTCTCGTTCGCCTAGTTGCTATTACACTTCGAGGACAGCTTGCATCAGGCAGTCATCTGCAAAGAATCCAAAGTTTTAATCAGTTGAGCCGTTTGGTGAGGCAGAAAATTATCATTCGGTCTGATAGAGACAGGTAATGGTAACTGTACGGTATCTTGGGTGGTCGGTGCCAAGCCTCGATGACAGTCTTCATATGTGCTAAGCTGTCCGCGTTTTCATTCTGCATCAGCTCCTAACTTTTTATTCTGTCAGTCTTCTCACTGTCGTCAATACCACAATAGGAGGCCATCCACTGTTGTTCTGTTTGAAGGCAGTTCGTACTTCTCGTTGCTGCTGTCAGCTTATAAAGCTTGTTATTGTGAGAACCTTTTAAGACAGAAATAATATCTGTTAGGAACACCACTTGTGATTCTGTTTGCGTTACAAATAGAAAGACTTTTGTGTCTCAGTATCGCATTTTATACTTTAAAACTTATTGCTCTATTATATGGACTCTGAAATCTTCTTTTTCAGACTAATTTTTACTTAAATAAAAACACAGTGACCTGTGACGTTTGCAATAGAGGCGAGGACGCCGTGTCCACGTGTACTGAGTGTGGTGACAACATGTGTGTCACTTGCCAGCGGTACCACAACAAATATCTCTCCAATCACCAGGTGCAACTTCTAAACTTAAATTGCCAGCGAGCCTCTAAAACTAACATTGAACCTGTAAAGGAGGGTACCATCGCAGAACAACTCGCGGTGCTGGAGGAGGCGCTGGTGACGATGAGGGAGGAGGAGGACACGCTGCAGCGGGAGAGGCAGGCGGTGGCTGACGTCATCAGCAGGCGGGCCGACACCGTGAGGGCGCTAGTGACGCAGGCGGAGGAAAGGAGCAATAGACTGCTGGCGGAAGTAGCCGAGAGTCTGGGTAAACAGATTCAAGAAAAGATAATCACTGCACGTGACAGGTACTGTAGGATCTGGCAGCTGTCCTCACAGAGAGGAACAAAAGGCCAGTTAACTTCTGTCCCGAACCTCGAGCAAACAGCTTTACTCACTGACAAAGATTTTCAGATGTATAAGCAGCAGTGCAGCAGGGGCAGACAACTACAGACACTGCTGCACCAGTTTGACGACAGCGCCATCAACATGCAGGTCATAGAAGCCTACATCGGCACAGTGTCCAGTGGCACACAATGTACAGGGGAGGACAGCAGCAGTTTGTTATCAGCGGTTACCTGCAGTGAGACAAGGCCTCTAGAGAGGCAAGTAAGTGATACACCGCTTACGTCACTGAAGTCAGACATGACAAAACTGTCACGTGACATTGCAGACATGAAGGACAAACTGGCGACGTTGGAAACAACTACGACCATCTTAGAGAAACAACAGACAGCAGTTTCAACCTTTGAGGCTTTGAAGGAAGAGAACTCTAATGTTCAATCACAAGTTGTGTCTTTGAGAGAAGCGGACTCCAGGATGCACCAAATCATGGACACTTTTCAACAAAATGTGGAGAAAATTATAGGACGATTTTCAATTTTTCAAAAAAACATAACTAATCTGGAACAGGAATTTCAAGCAATTAAGGCCATTAACCTTAAACTACAGAATGATGTTGACAGTTCTCAGCAGGAATCTTTGTTAATTAAAACAGAAACTAAGAAGCTCCAAGATGCCGCTGAGGAACTGAGTAAAAGTTTTAAAACCTTTAAAGGTGAGATATCATTTATAACACTCTGATTTAACACTTGTTTGAATAAGGACACAAATCTTATGCGCTAAAAATAATGTTTTTTTTTTGTAATGAATCATACCCTTTATGAAGAAAATCCTAATCTGGACTTCTAATTTTCTTCTTTCCATCTTCCTCTTGCATAATTGCCACGGCCAACACAGATCACCACCACGTCAGGTAGTAAGAATTGGTGATAAACAGAGTAAATTAGCAACAGAGAATGTGGATTGTATGTGCTTGATTCCATTTTACATATTTGTATTTGTGTATGTGTGTGTGTGTGTGTGTTTGTACATTTATTTGGATTTAATCCCTTGATTTAAGTCCGATAGAAGGTTGAAAGGAAATATTTTTAACTGAAAAGAATTGCAGAGTTAAAGGAGAAATTATTTGAGAAAAGATCTAATTATAATAACCGATCAGCGCATTTTAACACTTTACTGTATAAAACCTTTCGTGTGGCCATATTGAATACATTTTTTTTTTGCATAGATGCATTTTACTGACCATAGTGGTAATATTTGAAGTACTTATCATCTACACAGTGTTTATTAATGTTGCTCTCCGCCTTTTGTATAATGTAAGAACCCTAAATTTGATTACGCAGATGGCGAGAAAAGGAGAAAAGACGACGACAATGATGATAATCGTGACGGTGATTGAAGAAATGTTTTTGCTACCTTTACACTGTCTTTTTTTTTTCCCTAAAAAGCAAGTAACTTGGTGGCATTCAACGCCAGACTACATAAAGACAGTTTGGCACAGGAAGTCATCTTGAGGGAAGTTGACTGCAATGTCGGGCAGGCCTACGACGACACAACAGGCATTTTCACCGTCCCTGTCACAGGCGTCTACTTCTTTATGGCCAGAGCGATGGCAGTTGAGGAACCCTACATCTTTCGCCTGTATATCGTGGTGGACGACTCGTCAGCTGCTGTGTCAGGATCTATTTTCCGAAAACCGCATGATGGATTGAACTGCACTGTGCACTTAGTTAAGAGACTTATGAAAGGACAGAAGGTAAAGATGTCCGTGCTTTGTAACGTTTACTTGCTAAGTCAAGTAACGTCGTTTTCTGGTGTACTAGTGCAGCCAGAGTTTGATATCGTGTAACCCCGCGGTTCTCAAACGTTGGGACGCGCCCCCTTGCTTACAAGGAGGGTGCGAAGGTGGTCATTTTTAATAAAATAATCTTCAGTTTATATATTTTATTTGTTCATTTGATTGCTTTAGTGTGTACACGATTATTTTTCTACCGGTGTATGTGCGTGTGTACATTGCTTATCTGGCCTACTCAGAGTATTACAGTTTCATTTTCACTCTTTTCGTGCGTTAGAAATGTTTTTATTCTCTAACAGTGTGTCGCGGTCGCTAGAACTGTGTCTTCAGAATGCCATCTTGTTTTCACATTTTGTTTTCATTTTGCTCGTTTCTAGAAAAAGTTCTTCTAACCAGCGGTGATTTTTCACTCTGAAGGATATTTGTATGTGAACCATCTTGTTAAATATAAATTCTTGTTTTCAGTGAGGCTATAGTGGTTGTTATTGCAGGTGTATCTATCTGGGCGGTGCAGAGATAAAGGATCACTGGTGCTGTTATCATTAATCATTTAAATACAAATTAATCCGAAGTTTTCTCGCTAGATTCTATCCCATTTATTAATTAATGTAGAGACGCTTCTACTAAATGTGCAATTTAGTCATGTCGAAAGTAATGCAATTATTTTGTCACACTTAAAATAAAAAACTGTTAGGTTTGCTTGTTTCATTTTAATACCTTTATTATTTTACTTTGTTATGCTTGTTGCATTAGGACACATTAGTGATCTCTATTGTGTCGAACGCCGAGCGAGCTCTTGATCGTCTTTGTCACCCGGGGTAGAAATCTTTGAAGCATTGTTTTCCAGCCACTTGACGAGCTCCAGAGACATCAGCTTGTGTCTCTTCACCATCTGAGTTGCTATGGAAAAAGTAAGGACAGACAGACAGACAGACAGACAGACAGACAGACAGAGAATACACAGGTATCGTCAAGTGTGTGTTGCCATTTTGCTAGGTCGTTGCTGTTAAAGATCTTCAGTGTAGAACAAATATTAAAATAGTTTGTTTCCTACAGTTAAGTAATAGATATGATCTATCAACTACCATTATCATTAGTTTAAATGGGAAGTAATATTTAGTACATAGTGATCACATTTAGTCCAATGGGCAAGTACGAACAATACTACTTATAATTTTAATTGCTTTAATGAAAATATCTGTTCATTCTTCGCAATAGTTATATTTGTTTTTACGAAACGTATGATGCGCTCACAGGTTTGTGAAAATGTAAATTTTTGCTTAAATATAGCAAACTCAAGGATACGGTAAAGTTTCACAACATAATACAAAATAAACTTCAACCCTTTTTAATACCAAACAATTAATGTAACAATCAGAGTCATGTACAGTTATCGTCAGTGAGGAAATAATAAACAGCAGTGTTTGATGCGATCAGTATCCATGTTTTTAAATAATTTTGAAACTGAAACTTTCAGATGATTGTTATCTTTTTCACACCGACTCAACTCAGTTTATCCAAGCACATCCAAATCTGAAAGAAATAATACAACACATGTATATTAGAATCACCAGTCAATATAATCAAAGTAAACAATTAAAGTACAATAGTCTGCACTAGGTTCTCCACTGAGATCACATCACCAGTGGAACATGTAGTGACTGGCGGTGTCAGCAGTGAGTACAGGAGACAAGATGGTGTTACTTTGACTTCAGCTTCATCTCCGAGAACGCCAGTGGGTAGATTCTATTCCACTGATTGCCAAATACATACACGCCGTTGAGGTGAGTAGCGCCACAGCCACTCGGGTACCACCAGGCGCCGTCGAAACAGTTGGCACACCCGTACTTATTCCGGTCATAGGTCACAAACTCTTTCCCGTTGTTAGATGCCATCCAATCTCCTGTAAACACACAAACACACACAGTTATATATATATTAGACACAAAAAAGTCTTAAGAACAAATATATTATCACTACAAAACATCTATAGAAACTTTTATTATTAAATGTCTTATTTCTGTGTTGTTCATCATAACAAAGCCAAAGACCACGCAACACAAATACAAAACGAGTTTTTTTTTTAATTTCTAATGATGCTTAACCCAACTTATGACTGGACTTATGACGAACTACAGTCAAACCCGAAAGGGAGCTGGCGCCCCGACAGAGGCTAAACCCTGTACATTTCGAAAATATCAAATTTGTAAAATCTTAAATTTCAAACTTGACTCTTTTCGTCGAGGCGGGTCACATTTCACAATTAATAATTTTTATTCAGTCAAAACCTGACAGACTCAAAACAGATTAAAAATAACTCAATGACTAAAACTCTCTATACATGATTTTACATAATGAAATTAATCTTTACACACGTCTGGTCAGGACTTTACAAAACAGCCCTGAGGAAAACGATCAGAAGCTCCTAAGAATGGAAAAACAAACAAACAAAAAAAAACAAACATCCCAGACAAGGAAAAACCCTCGGAAAGCCCCTAACCATTACATTACATTAAACAAAAAATAAAAATAAATAAATAAAAAAAAAAGTGAAAAACAAAACAAAAAACAAAAAACAAAAAAACAAAACAAAACGAAAACAAACCACATGATATGCCCCAGGGATGTATTTCCTCTCAACCTTCGTGCCAGACAGACAGCCTGCCAACTAACCTGCGTCTCACTCTGTCTTACTCTCCAGTGGTCACGTACGTACCTGCGTCACCCGAGTACTCGAGCAATAAAAGTCTGTAGCTTGTGTCAGGACCTAACACATGGAATACAGAGTACTCAGCCCAGTAACGCCTACCCCTTATATCCATGATGTCCACTCTCAACCTCACATCTTGATATCGTGTCATTATGTAAAGGGTGGACAAGCCTGAAAGAAGACATGGCAATGATCTCATGTTAACAGATAAGTCGAGCAGGTAAATATTTGTGCTGACAGTTCTCAAGAACCACAGAAGTGTCGCTGTACTATGATGTTATAAAATGTTGACATTATTCTTAGACTTTAGATGATTAAAAAGGTAAGTCAGAAACTTAATGATTTGTTAGCGTTGTTGTGTTATTACTACCAATAATAAAACGTATTTTCCATGAAAGTACGAGGTAAATGCGCTGCACATCAAAAATAACAATCGCAGCACAGACTTGGGTGGTAAGGTGTCAATACAGAGACAGACACACAGACACAACTTAGATATATAGAGTTGTATTTATACACAAAACGATATATCTTTAAAATGGTATGAAACTATAATGACACATACATTTTAAACATGGGAGCTGTGCCCTGTTTCCAAAATATATTTCTATAAAAACACACACACACACACACACACGCACCGCTGATAGTTTATCTGTGATTGAGTATGCAGTATTATGCAGTATGAGGAAGTAATGCAAGAAAATGAAAGAGATATGTCCAACAATCTTACCCAGCCAAAAATCTCCATGTATATCACCAAAACCTTGCTCATACTCTGTCCAGTTCCGGTCGAAGTCAACCGAGAAGTCGCGACGTCTCTGGAACACCTGACGTCACACAAGTTCACAGGTCGTTACTATGGTACCAAAGCGCAGCATGCTCGACAGGATTCAACACTAATCAGTTTAATGAGTTGACAAAGGATGAGTCATAATTGAAAAATGTCGAAGGATATCAAAGAAAAATTATTCGTTGATACTATGAGCTGTAAGTATGTGACCCTGGTATACAGTGAGGAGGAGAGATGCTACCTGAGTCATACACACTGACAAACACGACCACACGTACCAGCCAACCGCCGCCGCCAGACTCCATGTCGCACCACACTACCCGATGTCCCTTGTTGTATGGCAGGTGAATGGGGTACACACCACTCTTGCCTTCCCCTCTCTGCCAGCCTCGACATGACCCTATTTTGACACAAACAAATCACTCCGCTCGTAAGGAATTGTTATAGAAGGCGCAGTGGAACTTCATACAATGACGGAAACAATCGAGTCTAAGTACGGTAATAA
>SRHC01003767.1:0-12144 GCA_004794325.1 Pomacea maculata | reverse complement strand
GCTGCGGTGTGGTCACCACGTCTACGTTGTCAGTACTTGCTGGGGGAGTCGTGCAGCGTGCAGGATGTTGTATCACCTGTTGCTGCAGACAGTAAAGACACAACAGTCAGCAGGTGTGTCACCTGGTCAGCCTCACCTCCTGCTGTATGATCTTGATGTCGGTGAAGACGTGGAGAAGGCCGTCAACGACTTGTCACAGGCGGCGAGCGGAGGGTCGTTGTACGTCATCGCTGATGAAGTAGGGAGTGGTGACAGGTGAGTTGTACAGCGTGTGACGGGGTGAAATCAAACATGTAGAAGGCGCTAGCTTTTATCTCATTACCACTACCACGTGTTTTCAATGATTATGACACCTGATGTTATGAAGTGAAAGTAGATTTGTTACATCCACTGTTGCACAGCACATCTCAGTAGTCTGATGTCGTCTAGTTGGTGACATTACACAAAATACACAAATTTTAACGCATATTAGTGACAGTACACAGTGTCACACGTTGGATACATCCATTGTTACAGGTCTAGATTAAAGACTTTGTGTGACAAGCTGCTGACACAAGTTCCTCGTCTCCATCTGTGGGCGGCAAGTTGTTTTCATGAAGACGCTCCCGCCGGCTGGCAAGTGGAATATTTAACCAGACCCCTCCGCTCTCCTCAGGCCGTTGTCAGGGAAGTCGAGCAGGACTTGAGTATCACTACCCTTTCTGTCCACCCTTACAGTGAGCGAGGTGTGTCCGACCACACAGACGGCCCGCCAGTCAAACGACTGTATCACCGAGGTCAGGGTCACCCAGGTCGCAGGCCAGTTGACTGTGTCACGTGCGGTCGTCAGGTGGCCAGCTTCCTACACAGTCTTCGTGTTGGTGTTACAGGTAGGTGTGGGTATTGTGTAGTGTACTGTAGTTTTCAACATTTACATGTGTGATAAATAACAAACACGTGAGAAACAGTCTTGGAAAGCATAGAGTGTGCCATTCACGCGTCAGTGTCTGTGACATGTGACTTGACTAATAAACTAATTATCACTGTTGACAGACGGTCGCATAACAACATCTACAACATTGACCTCTACCAGCGGCGGCACAACACCCTGTCTACAGTGGAGAGACGTGCTGGTGTTGAGCTGGTCTAACGTTAGTGACAACTCGGGTATGCTGACGGGACTGCAAGAAGCGGGTATCCCAGTGCGGGTGATAAAGGATGACGACATCGAGGACGTATCCACGGCCCGCAGTGACGTGGTGTGGGTGGCGGATGGATATCATGTTCGTGGTCTGGAGAGAAAAGTCGTCGTCTATGTGGAGGATCCTGACTCTGACTTGGTTAGCTCTCCCCGACTTAACCTCATTTCCCGCTGTACGTCACAACTTGTGATTGTCTCCCCTTAGCACTAACTGACCTATCACTTGTTGTAGTCACGTGTCTGTCTCCCTGACGTCAACACTTATCTTCAGTATTTCTCTTCTTCTACTCTCAGTCTATCATCACTTCATCACCTTATGACAGGGGTGGGCAATTAATTTTCCCAAGGGGCCGCATGAGACATTGGGATGGTTTTCGAGAGCCGGACTAACATAGTTAACTCAGTTTTACCCAATACTGTATATATTGTATATATACTGGCGGGTGGGAGGGCGGGCGGGCCGGTCAGAGACACGAGGCGGGCCGGATCCGGCCCGCGGGCCGGCGTTTGCCCAGGTCTGCCTTATGATGTCTTACACATCACTTCACGATATTTTATCACAACATAAGGTCCGTGTATGTCTTTACACAACAACTAGTGCCAACTACAATATCAAACCATCTTTACAGAACAATAGTTCGTGCTAGGGGCTGCAGTTAGTGACATCACACTAACACTCAGTCTTATGGATTGAAATAAAATATATCTTTGTACGTTACTTTTATTTTCATTTGGATGCAACATTTCCGTGTGTGTGTGTTGCCATTAACTTGTAAATGTAAATGGCGGGTGTCTGATCAATCATTTTCTGCTGATGTAGATTTTTTAGTGTTTAAGTCAAGTGTTATATTATGAGTGATGTATGACATCTCTAATTTTTTTAGAATATTGCAATTTGCATTTTTCGGTTCTTCATATCCAGAAAATAAAATAATCCATTTTCACACGAAACAATAAAGTTGAAATGTGTTGGATCATGTCGGTTGGTTATATTGTATAACTTTGTGTTGTATTTTGTTTTATACTGGTGGTTAGCCCTATTTTATTCAGTTTTTCTGCGGCTGATCTGTTGATAATAATGTGTACAGACAGCACTGACACACTCACACGCACACGCGCTAGCAAACCTAGATCAGCATGAATTGTCTGTTTAAACACAATTTACACTCAGACATTCACAAGACATACACCTCTACACACACACTGTCTCTCTACGATGAGTAGATGTCGATAACACTACAAGACACCTATACACAGCCGTGCTTTGCGTCCTTAGTAACACCAGGACAAAAAAACGGAATGAGAGAAGCAGACGACATGTTTAAATGACTGTTTATGTGTGTTTTCGTGTGTGTGTGTGTGTTATTCCATCACGACTTCATTCATCATGGCGTCGCCCGTATCATGTAATAATTATAATAATAAAATGACAATGACAGATCGCACTCTGTGCACAGACCAATGATGATAAATGAAACATAACAGCCAGTAGACAGTGAGGTATGTATAGACACACTGAACAACATAAAGAGGAGAAGGTAAAGCAATGGATGAAGGTATGAAGGGATGTAGATACTATAAACAGTGTAAGATGGAGTCGTTACATGACGGTTAGCATCACAGACAGGAATAGTACTTTGTGAACAGATATGTGAATGTAGCCTCGTAGTCCGAGTGGCCAATGTGATGAGAAAGAGAGTTCCATTGCTGAGCAGCACAGAGGGAGGACGTCCGTTGTCCGTATGTGTATGTCTTTGTGGGAGGGAGGATAGAATGAGGAGTCTGGTGAGGAGCCAAGGTTTGGAGGAGGATGTGGACAGACAATATTTCAGTAAAATAGTGGGTGGGGGGGCCTTCAAACGATAGGACAGAGTAGAGAGCTTGTAGTCTATTATAGCTTCCACTGGTAGCCAATGAACAGAGTAAAGAAGTAGTGTGACATGTTCACATTTGCTAGTCCGGAAAACAAGACGAACAGCTGAGTTGTTTACTGTTATGAAGCTTATCAATGAATTCCTGTGGACAGCCAGCAAGACGAGAGTTGTAGTAGTGTAGTTTAGACACAACAAATAAACAGATGAGAAATTGTGTGGTGGAGATGTACAGAGTATGGCGACTGGAGCTGATCTTCCGGAGCCGATTGCTTGAGCTAACATAACGACGGATGCGAGAAACATGTTCATCAAGAGACATGTCAGCATGTATTTTATATTGTATTTTTATTAATTCTCTGTTACTAAGTGGATGCATTTGAGTTAATGTTTTCGAAGTGTATTACTGTTAGAAAATTATAAACACGTTTGAAATGTGTGTTTGTCTAGGATAAACTCCTGTAATTTTTTTCGTTAGATAGTTAAGCATTGCAGTTTATTTTTGTTGAAAGCTGACTGTTAATAATAACTGTTTAACCAACAAAACTATAATACTGAAACATTTTAGCACATTTTAACACATTTATCAATATAAAAATGTTTTTGTTCCTCGTTTAGTTGCATGCAAAATTCATTATTTACTTACTCGCACGTTTAAGCTATTCATCCGTTGGTCACCTCCATTATTTGTTTCAAGCAGCACATCAAGTGTGCCATCACACTGTCAGTTGTGTTTAGCATTGTGGTGAATAAGGTTTTGTTTGTGTGTCACGATGTTACTTGTAGACCAGACGGTCCAGACAGCTTCGATGTTGTATTTGGTGCTTGATCTTTGTTTAACTGTTTACCAGCAGTTGGTGTGTTTATAGAGGCCTGGAGGCTGAAGACCTTTGTTGTTGTGAGCAAAAGTGTATTTGTTTGCGGCGCTGGAGGGACTCCTGGAAGAAACAGTGGCCGGCCACTGGACATGATTACAGGAGACATGGAAGACTGCCTGCACATTCGTTCTGGGAAAGAAAGAAAAAGAGCACAAGGACTTGTCACGAGAGCCAAAAGAAAAGTTGCTGTACGTCATCGCTGGTGAGACAATCCCTGGGTTCGGGTAAGTACTGTAGTTTTGAAGTCATCAATTTATCTCATTATTTACAGTGCGTGTAAAAGGTATTAAAACAGTGTATCAGATAATGAAAACATTTAAGTTCATTAGCTTACTGAAAATAAATTATATTTTATTGAGTCACAAAGGCTTGGTTAAGCATCTAAAAAGAGCTTCTTGGTTAAATGAGAGGTTTTTTTTTTTTCTGTAGGGAAAAGCTAATTAAAATATTAATAATGTAACACAAATTATGAAGTCGACTGTTACTCGCATATAATGCGCCTTCACCATGATACACTCGTATTCTTCTATCGTTTTCTCAACTCTCAAATGTGTTCCAGGTCGAAATCAAGTTTCCATGATTTCTGTAACAAACTGTTGATAAAAGTTCCTGATCTCCATCTGTGGGCTGCAAACTGTTACCACGAGGACGCACCCGGCGGCTGGCAAGTGGAACATTTAACCAGACCCCTCCGCTCTCCTCCGGCCGTCGTCAGGGAAGTCGAGCTGGACGATGAAATAAACAAACTTCGTCGTGTCCTGCCGTACATTGAGCGAGGTGTACCCGACCACACAGACGGCCCGCCAGTCACACGACTGTATCACCGAGGTCAGGGTCACTCAGATGACTTGCCAGGTGACTGTGTCACGTGCGGTCGTGAGGTGGCCAGCCTCCTACACAGTCTACGAGTCACCTCTACAGGTGTGTGACTATGTAAAGTCTTTAGTGATAAAACATTATTTGTAAACCTTGGAAGTTAAGATTTAAATCCAGCTACTACAACATGTAATGTATCTGACAATGTGTAGTAATGTTCAAACATATATTTTCCTAGAAGGCAATTTGATGCTAGTATTTGTAATTCTCTATGTTTACACTTTATCTACACAAATACCTTAGACAGTAATGCACCTTGAATATTACCAGAGAACGTCAGGACAACATCTACTACATTTACCCACACCAGCGGCGGTGCACGACCACCCTGTGTGCAGTGGAGAGACGTGCTGCTGCTGTACTGGCGAGTTCTTAGCGACAGTTCACACATGATGACGGCGCTGAGAGAAGCGGGTATCCCAGTGCGGGTGATGAAGGATGACGACATCGACGACGTGGCCACGGCCCGCAGTGACGTGGTGTGGGTGGCAGAGGGAGATCGAGTTCGTGGTCTGGAGAGAAAAGTCGTCGTGTGTCTAGGGAGGGTTGATGATGTTGATGCCCGACTTCAGGTCATTTCACGATGTACATCACTACTTGTAATTTACCAAACTCAAGATGAGTCTTGACCTTCAACATTAATATAATTCCATTCCGGAAATGGTCCTAGACTGTAGGCAAAGGGAGAGAAGTTACTAGAGTTGTCTTACTTGAGTCCTGTCTCTCAATAGCAGGCTGATAGCTGAATATTGGCTACGTGTGTGTGTGTGTGCTATGGTTTGTTCGAACTTTTCCGCCAGTTCAGCGAAGATATCTCATTCAGTTTTACAACAACTTTTATTTTATTTTTAACACACAAAGATCGTTGTCGCGACTGTCACGTGTCGCCGGCTGCAGGGGAGGTGGAGGTGCAGGGGCCAGGAGGGGGGCTGGCGGTCAGAGCAGGTAGTTACTAATTTATTGTGTTTGGAGGAGAGGGCTGGCGTGTCGTGCATCTCTCGGCGGAGACAGTTGAGTAGGTAACAGACCCGCTCTGTAGTATTCGCCAAAATCGTGATAATCGACATGTTCAACACATCGTCACTGCAACACTTCCTTACAGAGTATTAACAAGACCTCAAGAAGATAACACGTGTGATGGTGAGAGTTCACTCGAAACTAGTTCAAGGTTCACTGCAAATCACATTTACGTCCGTGTTCCTGGGCTTTCACAATTCCTTTGAGTTCATTAGCAGAGAGGACAACTCTGCAACTATGAGAGAAGGTCAGCTATTTTAAAATCTTTTGTGTACACTGAGAACTTGGATTTGTCACAAGAATATTAAGTAAAAAGCTTTTAGAATAATGTATTAAATAAGAAAATAAACGATAATAAAACCAGTTTTTTATATAAATATAAGAGCTCTCATAGCAACAGTTATATGTAATTTATATTATAATTTATCATGTGTGTAATTTATGTTACGTAATGTCTGACATAATGTTACAGTGTTACAGAACTTTACTGTCTTCATCGTGTTGTCATTAACACAAATGCACTAACGAGTGTTCAAAAGGATCATAACTTTAACTGACACTATTAGGAAACTTTGCCATTAATATCCTTCTGACAGGAAAACTTAATTACAAACTGACGGTTTTAGATAAATTCAATTAAACTCTAGTGGACGAGTTTTTCAAGCTCTAGTAAAACTTCAGATTACATAGATATTCAAGCATGCAAACGACGATTAATATAAACATCGTATATAGTGTGGCTAATCCTGTAGCACTGCAGACTTACATTAAGAGGAGAATCATCACTAAATCAGTGTTAGTAATAATGAGACAGTTGAGACGGTTTTAATTAAGTAAACATTGTCATTGTTCGACATCGACGCTCCACTGCGCTATCGCGAAAGACCTTCATCGTCTGACGAGCGACAGACGCGATGACACCGTGAGTTGTGCTCACACGACAGCCAACACCAGAGACTGAGGGCAGAACTCGAGAATGTGTTCAAGTGTCGAAATGACACTCAGTGTGGAGTCTTCCGACACGGTTGTACTTAATTGTTTTAATGGAGAAACGTAATCATTGCAACACGTGTTAGTCACGTGTCACACATCAGTCACATCTGTCTCAGGTTGTTTGAGATGTTTATAAATTATTTGGCCAAATGTCTACTTTTTGCTTCTATACTGATGTGGGTAAAGTTCAAGAGTCAGGACACGCTGTGACTGTTGTTTGAGATAAAGAACGACGTGCACGCACACCTTCCTGACACTCCTACACACATACAGAAACACGTACACACAAATATGTACAAACGAAAAGGAGTAATAAGCAAAAACCTGGTCCTGTTTCCCCTTCTTTATAAAACCTAAAGAGAGAGAAAAAAGAAGAATCAAAGAAATGCAAAATAATTGAAACAAAAACTGTGATCCCCCCAACCCCAATTAAAACATCAGTAGAGTTCTTCGCCTTTGGTTTTAATTAGTCATACATTGTATGAGTACTGTGTGATTGTGTCTGTGCCCCTCCCCTGCTGTAGTTGAACGCTGTAGAAGTCAGTGTTCTGAAGGTAGGTGATAACAGCTTCTGTGTTGATACAAGTAGTACGGGAACACATGATAAGTTGACTGTTGACCGACTTACAGGTAAACATCCGGGTCACTCGTGACTAGATGCGCGTCATTACGGAGAGAAGCAACAGCGAGGTCAGTGACTAATTATACTTACATATTTGTTTAGAAAATGTGTAAATAGTTTCTATCCAGAATTATCGTAGGAATTATGGAGTTATTGGTCAGATATCAAATAGTCATCATCTCATCAAAATACACTTCCGCTTATCAGTCCAACTACATGCAGTACAAGCGAGACCTTAGACCAGGGGTTCTCAACCTTTTACTTGTGACGCCCCCCTGACGAACAAAGGTACGTCCGCGCGCCCCATTAGCCAGCAATGTAAGCTAATTTCACTAATACCGGTATAAGAAACTTTTAAAAAAATGACCACCTTCGCGCCTTCCCCCCCCCCCCCCTTGTAAACACGCCACCCACCGTTTGAAAACTGCGGCCCTAGACCTTATATGTTGACCTCTTCCCTCTTGTAAAGTGTTAAGCATGTAAGTGTTTTATGTTTTTGTTTGTTTATTACGGATTTGAAACTATTGGCAAGTTACGATGTATTACAAAACATGACATGCCAGTGACTGTAGGGACGAAGAATGTACCTCCCTTGAAACAGATGCATTTATTATGTACACAAACAAAGTTAAAATAAGTGTTGTGGATGTGTAGCAGGTCCCATGAAGATCAAGTAGACAACAACATTCAGCACAATGACTGGTTTCTTGTCCTGACAAACACCAGGTAGCAGACGTCGCCTACTACACATACTAAATACACAGAGTGGCATTAGGAGATGGCAACATTGTAGTATATGTTGAAAACTGCTTTATACATTCACTGAATATGGGGATTGGAACACACAAAATATAATGTCATTGACAAATGACAAGCATTATTAATACCAGAGGTTAATTACAAGTCTACTCAGTACCAAACAAGTGCTAAGTTACAAAACAAAGTGCTACAACACGAACGAATGAATGGCTTGTCATGAAAGAGTGGGGGTAGGGCTGTAGTGTGGGTGTGCACATCTGTTTTAATCTAGAAATGACGTCATTTCTCTCTCTCTAGAGATTACGTCATTTACAACGCGGGTTACGTCATTTACGAATGTGCGGATGGGAGCTTAGGCTCGTGGTGGCTGTGAGGCGTGATTGGTTGTGGTGTGTCAGGTGGCATGACTGGCCAATGGAACGTAGGTTTGGACAGAAAGATCTAGAGATGCAAACTAAGCGTTTTTGGCTAGAAACTTCTGGGAGTTGACATCAGCGTCTGGGTCTGTCGCATGCAGCTTTTGTGGAGTAAAGTTGACTGAAGTCGGCTAGAAGCTGTCTAAAGTCTTCACTGCAACCCTGTCTGAGAAGTGTGTCGACTTAAAAGTTGATTTCAGAGGTTCGTTCATCAAGCTCTGTAACAGAGTGTATAGTACTTCAGTACCAACAGCTGTTTGATGAAACCAGTAAAAGCTGAATCTGGTGAATGAGCGTCGGACTCTGAGAGGTGGTACAGTTGAATCAACGCCCAGATCTAAAGGGACGGAAGAGTGACACTAGACTAGAGCAAGAGCGCCACGAATCACTGTGATACACAAGAGCCAGAGTCTCTACGCTAGAGACAGAAAAGCCGCTGCCACTGACCGTGACACAAACAGTTCTGGGACGTCGAACAGAGGAGGGCTCCACGGTCACGTGACTATTGGTGTAACGAGATAAGTGACGAGCGTGTGTTGTGTGAAGTAGTGTGTTGTGTGTGTAGTTAGATTAAGGTTAGTTGAACAGTGACTCATTAGATATCTGGACTAGTTGAAGGAGAATAATTAGATTAACGGGACACCTAGATAACGACCATATGCTAGTGAAGAAAGGCAGCGAGAACTTGATTTCACTTATGACAGTCAGATTACATTAAGAGGAATGCTCAAGGACAAGAATAGAAAATGAAGTTTGATCTTTAAACTTACAAGCAGCAGGATGTTGTACAAACTCACTTTTATCTGGTGAGGAGGTTAATGTCTGCTGGTTGATTTTACTTTTTATCTGTCTGCTCGGGCGCTTGGAACCATCATCCTTCAAAGTTGTATAGTGTCAGGTCTTTCATCAGATTTGTGAACTGTACTGTAGGACTATACAGGTGAAGTGAGCTGAGGTAGTGTGTAAAACATCCGGGGACTAGGTTGAGCTAAAAATATAGTTGTCAACTATAGTAGACTGTGCCCGTAGGAAAACAGAGTAAACAAGTAAAAAGTTTAATAGTGAATAAACGTCTGTCGTCCTACAACTACAGCATGGTGAGAGTTTGTGAAGCTAAGTATGAATAATTTTCTATACTGTGATATAGCTGTATATATTTTGATTTGTCTCTTTACTCTCTTCTTTCCTGCTTATCACGTCACAGTCACGCTTGGATAGGTCTGTAGGTGTGTGTGGGTCCAGGGTGAAACTGCTATAAAAGTGCCGACAGGACAAGTTTAATACTGTTACTGTGTGAAAGGAAGGAGTGTTACACGTGTGTTAATTTGTCACCAAACCTCGTTGTTTATTGGTCAGTTGACACTGTCGCTTTTTCAATGACTTGTGAAGTATTTGGCTGCTTGTGTGTTATCCTGAGACAGACTACGACAATACATTGTGGAACACACTGACTGTCATTAATAAGTGAATAATTATCGACACCCAGAGAGCTGTGTCGCAGTTTGCAATTATTTGTCGATCGTGTGAAGTATTGTTATATGTAAGGACGATTTCTTTTCATATGTCATGTATTACATTTGGTTGCTTAGAAAATAGTTTTATTGATTATGCAAATGGTCCCCTTTCCAATGGAACTTTCTAAAGTGTTGTTCATTGCGTGACAGGACACCGTTACAAGTGTTGAGTCTACCTTACAACGGCCGAGCTCTAACAGGCCTTCCGTGAGGTCACCATGTCATGACCTCATGAAGTCATACACATTATGTCATGATATTGTCTCAATACACGAGGTCCGTGTCTCTTTTTACACAACAACTAGTGTCAACATCAATATCACACAGTCTACACACTGACTCTTATTTATTCAGGTCGTGCTACCATCTATTGTATACTGTTTACACACTGTCTTGTTTACATAACAACTAGTGTCAACAATCATAACGACGTCGACGTTGACAAGTACATCACTGTGCATGTCAGCGCTAGTACATTAATATGACGATGTGACGTTTATGTCAGTGTGTGTGTAGGGGTCTGACGAGGTGACGTACACGCGGTAAGTCGAGGGCGGCGAGCACAATGAGCGTCACTCACCTGATGGCGCGAGCTGTACGTTCTGTGGTCACAGTTGTTGTCTTCATCCTCGCCATTCATCTCATGCTCACCGCGCATGGCCAAACAGGTTAAAATTACGGATGATAATGATGATGATGATGATGATAAAAATAGATTTTTGATGATTTTTAAGGATTGGTGATGATAATGATTATGATTATGAATATTGAATATTAATGATGATTAATGATAAAGACTGGTTATGATTATTGATCATTATTATTGCTGATCGATTATTATTGATTAATGATAATGATTGATGAGCACCTTATTGTCCAGGGCTGGTGTGCACAAGCGAACTTAAACATGAACTTAAGCTTAAGTTGGCTGACTCAACTTTAAGTACAGTAACTCGGTGTGCACAAGACAACTCAAGTCCGCTAAGTACAAAATTTCTTACTCAACTTTAAGACTGCCCTCCCCCTGGTATAAACCCTTACTTAGCCGAGTCGGGCGACTTAAGTTAGCACATTTCTGATTTCTTCGTGTGAAGAGTGACAGAAGATGGCAGCGAGATGACTGTGCTTTAGGATGATGACAAGAAGACATTTGAGGAGGGAATGTGTGTTTCGTGACAGACACAATCCTTTTGACCTGTATGATCCGTGATATAGCCCTAGTTGCTGGCACGGCATAAAACACAAACAATGTGACCTGTATGACGACGTTGAACTCTACGCTCGATTTCGCTTTCGGCGAGTCGATATCTTGTACCTGTGCGATTTAATACAGGAGGACATCGACCACCCTGGCTTTTAAATTTGACCATTTTTTAAAATTTTGGGCCCATTCCCGTTTTTGCTCTCCACGAGCACTGATGGCAACTGCTATGTCTTTCCACAGCTGATTTTTTTTCTTCGCGGTCAATACATAAACAAAACATAACAAAAACTACCGCGCATATCAATTTACATAAATAGATCAACAAACATATCTCTGACAATCTACACAAATCTTTCCTCCATCTCATCATGCCCTACCCTATGAAAGGACCAGCTGACGCTAGTAACAGTATAGGTTGTAGTGGTTTGTCTTTTAGTTGTAGCCTACACAAATACCGATAGCTTTCAACATACATCAATAAATAACACATATTTCAGGCAGTTCGCACATTTCAACTGTACACTGAACTTATACTTATCTATACATTTATGACATTAGCTACATCTGAGGCATAGCTCACCCATATATTATCTTCACGTATACAAATACCAAATCAGGGAAGGAAAACATGTCTATTAACACACATTTTCAAGTAGGTATAGGGTATCCAGACTACGAGGAGACATAAGGGATACATGATTATTTAGAGATACATAACAATATATGTATGCATAACTAACAAGCAATATTTTACAGTATACCAACATAAAAAACAAACATATACACATAAATTAACAAACATTTTAAGAATACA
>SRHC01003766.1:0-12148 GCA_004794325.1 Pomacea maculata | reverse complement strand
CCATCTTATTAATCTGTCTTCTTCTTTCTCCTTTAGTTCATTAGTCTATTTCCTCCTTTGTTCTTCCTCCCGTCTTTCTACATTCTTTTTTTTAAACTCACCATCCGTTATTATCGATGTTCCTCTTATTTATTATGTTTGCTCTGATCGTTATTTTATTGTTTATAATTTTTAACTGTGCTATAGATAGAACTGAACAGCATCGGTACATAAAAAAATCTATTTTATTCAGATAAAGTACAGAGGAAAGTTTTTAAAAGAACGCATATAAACAGATTTTATGTTTTTGACTCAAATTCTTATTCCCAAGAATAGTATATTGCTGCCACTGAAATATTGATATAGATACGCCAGAGTGTGTTACACAACACATCTTACCAAAATGTTTAACAGAGCCAACCAGTTCTATGAGAATTGCTTTAGAACGTGTGTCCTCTCGGGCCGGTTCGGTTCTTTATTTGGTATCAGACGACGACGACGACGACGACGACGACGACGACGACGACGACGACGACGAACTCGCTGTTTTGGAAAGACGGATGTTGATGAATCTGCTGAAAGCATAAGAAGGGCTCTCAGACGTTTTGATGATCTTGTGAAGGAAAGTTCACACGCAAAGAAACTGTGGATGGCAGTACAAGCGTCAACCTGGTTTGATGATGTTTTCTGGAGGTAGCGAGAACTCGTAACATGTCAGTGGACCTCTGTAGACTACAGATGAACTCTTGACACATGACACTGCCCTCAACCACACACACACACACAGAAGTGCGATGATTGCTTTACTGATTGACTGTATGACTCCACAGTTCACAACGCGTGATCTTTCACCTATTAACTCGACTTTATACAGTATATACACATATGTTGGGCTCTTTTGTCTGTTGTGTGGTTATTCTTGTGGCAGCCTTACCTCGCGAAATAAAGTCTCACGATGATTACTGACTGGACACTGAGGTTGACGAGTAGACGTTTGTGTCACGAGGGACTGGACTTTCATCAACCTGCACTCATGTTGCCCTCACCCTTCTAAGTCAAATTTCCGTTTGATTTATATATCGATATATTGGCTACACTGAGTACACTACGCTCACACAGACACACATAGACACACGCACTCACCCACCCACACACCTCCCCCTACACAGCTGTGACGACTAATAACAACAAAAAAATCAACAGTGTTTTTTGTACAAGTCGTCGACTCTTATCGCCGATGAATTGTCTCTTTGCCACATTCACCACTATTTTTTTTTGCGTCCTTGTATTTCTATTCTTTCATTTATCTCATTACTGTTTCTGAAACTTCAAAGTAGTAGGACTTCAAAATTTTTTCCTTAACGTGTGCTCTTTTATATGATTATTAGTGTTATTAGTGTCTCAACTAAAAAATCACTTGTTTAAAATACAGTCCGAGGTTTACAAGCAACATCTATGTAGCACATCAGTAGCGAGACCATAGCTCTGTCATTTAGTGAATGTTTGTTGTCGAAACTATTTCTGTACTAATATTTTTATATATAAGACAACATTCATAATCAAGACATAGACTTGTGAATACATTGTATAAAGTACCGATTAATTTTGTAATAAATGTACAATTACCAGAATATTTCTTTCTTTTATAAAATTGGTGCGCGTGCGCGCATCTTCCTTCTGCACTATCTGCCACGTCAGGAAACCAAATTCACAATAAGCAAAGACAGTCAGGGAGACATCTTGTAGTAGATGCGAGATTAAACAACACCTGTCGCGGCACACAGCAGCAAACATTTCCCCCACCTACACAAACCTCTTCCCTTCCTCGCCCCCTTCTATACCTCACTCCTCCATTTTCCCTCCCATCCAAAGCCCCACACCTCGTTCAATAGCTTTAAGTGGAAGTACTTTTCCATTGCACAAATAAGACAACCAAGCCCCTTCCCGTAATATCTCCCTCCTCACACCAGGGAGCGACAATGGTGTGTTGGATATAAAAGGCCATTGCAGGCCACCAGCAAGTGGACTACGAGCTCACCTACAGGAGGAGGCACTTTCCCGACAAATCAAGCAGCAAGGACATTGGACATCACCGGCTAACTGCCTGCAACACATCCTCACCGGCCTGACCATCGGCACTGACCACTTCCACCCGAGGACAGACAAGGGAGGGCGAGTTGTCGCTGTACGAGACAGACATGGCATCAGCACATCACCTGCTCGCCGCCGCCTTTAGTCTGTGTGGACTTTTGTTTCTTCTTCACGTCGTCACAGGTAGCTTCACTTCTTAAGACTCTTTCCTTTCTTTTGTTTTACTGATTTATTTCTCACATGAATGAGGTCTAAATCTGTTGCGTGATAAATCAGTTGCCTCAACATGTCTGACCTTCGCAGAAAAAGACACCATGATATTACTTTTCCTACAATAACTGCACCGATGTGCTCTTTAATTGCGAAATTCTCTCCATTATATCATTAGCTTAACACTTTTTTCTAAGAATGCAAGGAATGTTTTTCGCAAAGTTTATATTTTGTTCTATCCAATCTGATGGCCACAGTTTTCTCAAAGGAAATTCGTTTTGGATTCAGTTTAAACGATAACTTTATTACTCATCCATTTTGGTTTACGTCGAGTTTATCTGCAACTGGACAACGGGATATACACTCACTGCCTCTAGAGAGAAATCTTGACGATGAACACCCTCAATACTGTTATCGTTGATGTTTTGTGTTCTCGAGATGACGAGTCAGACCATTGTGTTGTCCTGGAACGGGCTGTAGAAGTTGGCAGGCTTTCAACATCTCCACCCCTCCCGCTAACATTTCTCTTTTTCATCCTCTAACTTCATTTCTTTTTTCTATCGATCTGTCAGGATCGGCTGTTGAAAGTACTTAAATATTGCGGGCTTTTCTCGTGTATTTGAACCGAGTGTAGTAAAGGACGGTTATCTGGTATCGTCGCTTTTGAGTAAGAAAACTGCCTTTGTATCATGTGTCAGACACAGCTTAGCCGCAGTGACTCGGCGAAACCTTTCTTAATCACATTCACACAGTACAGGGGAAAGGGTTTTTTGAAGAATACAATAGAACAAGTTTCGTGGGTTTTAGGAAAATACTTGTTTACAAGAATAGTATATTGTTGTCACTGATATATTAGTATACTGATGCCAGAGAGTGTTACACAACAGATGTGGCCAAAACCTACAACGAATTCAAATAACTTTCTGATGTCTTCACCTTCAGCATATCAATTCACAGCTTAAGGTCGAGTTCTCTTTTTCTAGAAAATATAAAACAGTTTATGATGTGAGGTGCTGTATTGTTTGTTTACTTTTAACTTATTACAAATGTGCCAACTGATGGGACATCAGATACACACAGGAAACGACGTTTAGTATTCTATAGAATTTTTCTTTCTTTTGACTTTTCATTTTAATTAACAAGTAAAACAGAAAATGTTTCCTGACGATGACTTGAGTATCGACGTCTGTCATTGAGAAAGCTGCCCTGTAGTCACGTGATGTATTGTTGTCGACTGGGCGCAAAAGGTCACAATACTTCAAAACCACTTGATGTACCATCACCAGTTTTCAAAAACTGTTAATCAAGGAATGTGTTGATCCGACATCTTGGGTGACTAGTAGAGATGATGACAGGAGGAAGATTGATGTACCCGTGCTTTGTGTTGCAGTCAACAGCATCGTATGCAAGAACTGTAATTATGAGGATGCCGGATGCAATTCTGGAGATGTGCCAGAGGTGAACTGTACTTCCTTAGACGCCTGTGTCACTGTAGTATTGTTCTACAAAGATGGTAAATAAACATTTGTTTTTCGTGTTATGTGTGCGTCCATCTGTGGTGCTCTGTTGTCAACTCTTACAGTTGTGTTACTGCCCTTGTATTCTGTTTGAATTGTTTTCCTCCCTTCAGTTTTGGGAGCCAACCTCCACTAAAGTCGCAAGTTTCTTCCTCCTCTGCAACTTCGTGTCCCTCTTTCTCTCGCTCTCTTATATATGCATACATACATGAGCTGTCAGAAGTTAGATATGTAGGAAAAAACATGCGCTTATTGTATCAAATTGTTCAAATTCGATAAACAGAGAGATGGAAGGATACACAGAGAAAAAGAAAATTGTAGAGGTTAAAAGATGGTAGATTAACTGTTAGTGGATTAGATGCATGAGTTAATAGGTACATAGATTGATAGAAGTGTAGATAAAATTACTGTTATGAATGCCACTACATACCTCTGCTATATCATTGCCCTTTGTCTGACAGGCATGAAGGTTTCATTTCGAGACTGCATGTCTAGTAACTGGAAATTCAAGTGTTTTGATATTTTTGAAGGGAGGATGTGTTATTACTTCTGTGACACTGACAACTGTAACAAAATATCCTTCAAACGATAAGAAGAGGACTCACTTGTCAGAAACCTTCATGGGTACAAAAGCTATGGCTTTAGTTCTTTTGTATTAATACAGAACCATGCCAACAAGTACTCTTCAATGAAATTTCAGCCAAATTACACACAAGATAAACCATTTCATTCCACTCAAAATGTCTTCTATTATTTCCTGCTCTGCACCGTCAGAAACGTTTCAAGTAGACATTCCTGAAGTCTTTTTAAAATATTTCGGCTTGTCGTAAATTTATTGTGATATTTCACATGAAATTGTTTGCTTGGTCCTGACAACTGAATAAAGGTTTGACATCTGAGTTCGTAACCGCTACTCCTTTGTCGTGCGAACAAATGTAGATATGAATGTGATTGTAGTCTCACCACATCTTATTAATCTGTCTTCTTCTTTCTCCTTTAGTTCATTAGTCTATTTCCTCCGTTTTTCTTTCTCCCGTCTTTCTACATTCTTTTTTAAACTCAAACTCCGTTATTATCGATGTTCCTCTAATTTATTGTCTCTGCTCTGATCGTTATGTTATTGTTTATAATTTTAATTGTGCTATAGATAGAACTGAACAGCATTGGTACATAAAATAATCTATTTTATTCAGATAAAGTACAATGGAAAGGTTTTTAAAAGAACGCATAAAATCAGATTTTATTATTTTTTTTACTTAATTCTTATTACCAAAAATAGTATATTGTTGCCACTGAAATATTGATATAGATACGCCAGAGTGTGTTACACAACACATCTTACCAAAATGTTTAAGTTAACAGTGCCAACCAGTTCGATGGGAATTGTTTGTCAGTGTGTGTCCCCTCACGCCTGTTCGGTTCTTTATTTGGTATCAGACGACGACGACGATGATGAACTCGCTGTATTGGAAAGATGCGCTTTGCGTTTAGAATAACAGATGGTAAGAGAATTAACATATAATGATGAATGACGACAATGGCCCTGACGACCCAACAGTGCAGAATAATAAACCTGACTATCTATCTATTCCTGTTCGTGCATCAGGTTGCACATAAGGCCTCGACCAGAGTCAGCCACAGATGTCGATCGGCTGAAACTCGCTCTAGATGACCCCATGTCCAGGCCTTTTTTTGTGCTGACCTTCAAGCCAAGGTTTCCAGCTGTTTCTGAGAAGGCCTTTGTTTTTTCCTGCATGTCTTGGTGGCGGTGTGACAGCAGGGCAATGTCATCAGCAAAGTCCAAGTCTTCCAGCGTTGTTGTTGCTGTCATAGTCATGGTCCACCTGATCCCTCTCCTCTCACTGTCAGTGGAAGTTTTCATGATCCAGTTCATGGCCAGGATGAAGAGGAACGGCGACAGAATGCAGCCCTGCTTCACCCCGGTACTGACGTTGAAGGGGTCTGTGAGCTCCGTGTCACAGCCAACCTGGGATTTAAAATCGCTGTACAGCATTGCAACGACATGAACAAGTTTTGCAGGGACTCCGTAATGCCTCAGGTTTGCGTCAGTCTTGACAGAACAATCTTGCTAAAGGCCTTGCTGGTGAGGGAAAGAAGTGTTATCTATCTATTTATCTATTCCTCTTCGTGCATCAGGTTGCACACAAGGCCTCGACCAGAGTCCGCCACCGATGTCGATCGGCTGAAACCCGCTCTAGGTGACCCCATGTCCAGCCCTTTCCTTTCATCTCCCTTTCCACTGTTCTTCTCCAAGTTTCCTTTGGGCGGCCTCGTTTTCTTCGGCCGTCTGGAGTCCATCGTAGGGCGACTGTGGAGAGGTCTGCTGTCTGCTGGCGGAGCACATGTCCAATCCATCGCCAACGCCTTCGTTGAACCTGCGTGGTGATGGACTCGGTTTCAGTTCTTCGGTGGAGTTCTTCGTTGGTGATGGTGTTTGGCCAAAAGATGTTAAGTATGCGCCTGAGGCATCTGTTTTGGAAGACGTCAAGCTTGTTACTGATGGTTTTGGTCATCTTCCATGATTCTGATCCGTAAAGGAGGGTGCTGATCACATTTGACTTGAAGATTCTCAGTTTGATCTTCTGGCTGATGTTTTTTGCCTTCCATGTGCTTCTGAGTGATGCGAAGGCCTGGCTGGCTTTCGCCAGTCGGGCTCGAATCTCCACCTCTTCATCCCCGGTGTTTGACATTTTGGACCTAAGATAGGAGAAAATGTCAACTTCTTCAATCTCTTCTCCATTTAGTTTGATGCTGTCTTGGACTCTGACGTTCACTCTCATACTTTTCGTTTTCTTTGTGCTGACCTTCAAGCCAAGGTTTCCAGCTGTTTCTGAGAAGGCATTTGTTTTTTCCTGCATGTCTTGGTGGCGGTGTGACAGCAGTGCAGTGTCATCAGCAAAGTCCAAGTCTTCCAGTGCTGTTGTTGCTTTCATAGTCATGGTCCATCTGATCCCTCTCCTCTCACTGTCGGTGGAAGTCTTCATGATCCAGTCCATGGCCAGGATGAAGAGGAACGGTGACAGAATGCAGCCCTGCTTCACCCCGGTACTGACGTTGAAGGGGTCTGTGAGCTCCGTGTCACAGCCAACCTGGGATTTAAAATCGCTGTACAGCATTGCAACGACCTGAAAAAGTTTTGCAGGGACTCCGTAATGCCTCAGGATCTTCCATAAGGACTCGCGGTGGATGCTGTCAAAAGCCTTCTCCAGGTCGATGAAATTGATGTACAGCGGTGTGTTCCATTCGTTGCTCTGCTCCAGAATCTGTCGCAGAATGAAGATGTGTTCAGATCAGGATCGCCCAGGGCGAAATCCTGCTTGCTGTGGTCGGAGGTCTTTCTCAAGGGTTGCCGTCAGTCTTGACAAAACAATCTTGCTGAATACCTTGCTGGTGAGGGAAAGAAGTGTTATGCCCCTCCAATTATTGCAGTCTCCAAGATCTCCTTTCTTGGGTAACTTGAAGATGAGCCCTGTCTTCAATGCATCAGGGACCTGCCCTGATTCCCAAACTTGCCTGAAGATTTCAGTCAGCTTGGGAGCTGTCACATTCACATCTGCTTTCAACATCTCTGCTGTTATTCCATCTGCCCCTGGTGCTTTGCCGCTCTTCATTGTCTTGACTACTGCTGTCACTTCTTCCAGGCTTGGTGGGTCTGTGCAGATGTCAAGGTCTATAGCTGCTGGCTGGATGTCTGCAAGCTGAGGGGGATCTGGTCTGTTCAGAACCGACTCAAAATGTTCCTTCCAGCGCTGTAGTTTTCCTGCCTGTCCCTCGACCACATTACCGTTCACGTCTTTCACTGGCACATCACTGTTCTTAAACCCGTTGTTTAGCTGTTTGTTTACCTTGTACAGTGTCTTCAGGTCATTTTTCTTGCTGCTTTTTCTGCTTCCCCTGCCAGTTTCTCTATGTAGTCTCTTTTGTTGGTTGTTGTCGTCCTCTTTACCTCTTTGTTGAGTTTTGTATATCTTTGTCTGAGTTGTTCCTTCGGGCGTTCAGATCTGGTGCTGTTGATATTTTGTTTGGCTGACTTTCTCTCTTCTATCTTCTTCCATGTCTCTTCTCTGATCCACTGTTCTTTCTTTTTCCTTTGGAAGCCCAGTATTTTCTCTCCTGTTTCATATAAGACTCGATTGAACTCGTCTAAGGTCAGGGTTAGGGTTAGGCAGTAATACAAATTTTAAGATCTTGTTAAATTATAATTAACAATTTCTAGATAACGTGTTGTCCACTGTCTTATTTTCATAAAAAAGGTTTTGAGAATTCTATCCTTCGATAATATCAATATATTGTCCTTCAATAATTGCAATGAGATTATTATTGTCAAACTGCAGTCATCCACAATACGTTCCCAGTCATATTCGGTTCAGAATTCAATATTTGTTTCTTTAGTCGTATTTTAGAAATCTTACATCAGCATTGTATTCCAGAAAATGTAGCGGAAATATTAGTTTATTGACACTGGCTAGCGGGTCTGGATTTACATCACTAATTACAGCATAACTAATTAAATTATGAATAATGACTATTTAAGGTTGCACGTAAGAAACCAATTATGAAAAAAGTACATCTCACATTTCCATTTTATTTTGCAAAATTATCAGATTTCAGGATTAGTGGAATATCAAGTCTTAATACAAAGATTATAATTACAGATACTGTAATATTCTCTCTCAGCTCTTCTAACTACAGCTACTAGTGGTTCTGTTCGTCCCAGACCAATAAAATTCTCCAGTTCATCCAAGGTGGAGGTGACAAAGCTCTTTGTGTATGGTGACTCTGCAGAAAGCATAAGAAGGGCTCTCAGACTTTTTGATGATCTTGTGAAGGAAAGTTCACACGCAAAGAAACTGTGGATGGCATAGTACAAGCGTCAACCTGGTTTGATGATGTTTTGTGGAGGTAGCGAGAACTCGTAACATTCATGTCAGTGGACCTCTGTAGACAACAGATGAACTCTTGACATATGACACTGCCCTCAACCACACACACAGAACGAGTGCAATGATTGCTTTACTGATTGACTGTATGACACCACAGTTCACAACGCGTGAACTTTCACCTATGAACTCGACTATATACAATATATACACATATGTTGGGCTCTGTCGTCTGCTGTGTGGTTATTCTTGTGACCAGGCCTGACGAGAGGGGGGGACAGGGGGGTCTGGTGTACCCGGGCCCGCGGCTGTCAAGGGGGCCCGGCCTTGGTCAGTGGATTTTTTTTTCTTCTTCTCCTTTTCTTTTTCTTTTAAAGAAAGGTCTAAGGACAGTACACCCAAGCATTACACATGCAGAAGTTGAGTTTGAGTGTAAATATTGAGATTCGAATTGTAAACATACATTATATACTGGGAAAATAATTTACGATTACAAGTACAAGGGGCCCGGAGAGGTCGTCTGTCCCGGGGCCCGGGCTGGCTCTCGGCGGCCCTGCTTGTGACAGCCTTACCTCGCGAAATAAAGTCTCACGATGATTACTGACTGCACACTGAGGTTGACGAGTAGACGTTTGTGTCACGAGGGACTGGACTTTCATCAACCTGCACTCATGTTGCCCTCACCCTTCTAAGTCAAATTGTATTTCTCTTCCTTCATTTATCTCATTACTGTTTCTGAAAATGCAAAGTCGTAGGACATCAAAATTTTTTCCTTAACGTCTGCTCTTTTATGTGATTATTAGTGTTATTAGTGTCTCAATTAAAAAAGATCACTTGTTTAAAATACAGTCCGAGGTTTACAAGCAACATCTATGTAGCACATCAGTAGCGAGACCATAGCTCTGTCATTTAGTGAATGTTTGTTGTCGAAACTTTTTCTATACTTATATTTTTATATATAAGACAACATTCATAATCAAGACATAGACTTGTGAATACATTGCATAAAATACCGATTAATTTTGTAATAAATGAACAATTACCAGAATATTTCTTTCCTTTATAAAATTAGTGCGCGTGCGCGCATCTTCCTTCTGCACTATCTGCCACGTCAGGAAACAAAATTCACAAAAAAGCAAAGAAAGTCAGGGAGACATCTTGTAGAAGATGCGGGATTAAACAACACCTGTCGCCTTACACACCGGAATGCGAGAATAAGTTTTATTACCATTATACATCATCTGGACAATAAAAATGTATTGATAGCGAATACTAGTTGTCGTCCTAAGAGGGGTTATGAACTTTGTCCTTTGTGCATGTGCAAACCATATTCGTATCATCAGTCGTATCATCTTAAGACATCGGCAATGCGACACCTGCAGTGACTCAGGGGACAATCAGTGCCATGCAGACTACGAGTGTACACGTGGCAGAGGGAAGTAGTAAAGGACGGTTAACTGGTATCGTCTCTTTTGAGTAAGAACACACTTTGACCTGTCTTACCTGTCTCTGGCCCTTCAGTGTGGTTTCAAAATCCCTTTAATCCATTAACCACCTTAAGCACTTTTAAGCTTTCATACGGGATGCGTTTGTCAGTTAACAACATTAATGATTTGAAGACAGCTTGCAACACTAATTGAAAGAAAAGTATTTTGTTGGATGTGTCGACCCTTGGTCTCCAGTGTCGTAAACCTCCTTATGTCGAATGACTCGTTAGTCACCGGTCTAATTTCCGTCAGACCTCTGTAGTGTAGACCTCCTCAACTTCATGACTTTTCAGGCCTCTGGCTTATTATTCTGAGGCTACATTTCAGAACACGAAAACGGATATAAGTGACAGTCATCACCGCAGTCAAACTGGGCAACAAGAAAAAAGTGGAAACTGCAAAAGTAACCCACTGTCCCACAAGTACTCTCATTAGTTTAGCACTTTTTTCTAAGGATTCAAGGAATGTTTTTCGCAAAGTTTATATTTTTTTCTATCCAATCTGATGGCTACCGTTTTCCCAAAAGAAATTCGCTTTGGATTCAGTTTAAACGATAACTTTATTACTTATCCATTTTGGTTTACATCGAGTTTATCTGCAACTGGACAACGGGATATACACTCACTGGCTCTAGAGAGAAATCTTGACGATGAACACCCTCACTACTGTTATCGTTGATGTTTTGTGTTCTCGAGATGACGAGTCAGACCATTGTGTTGTCCTGGAACGGGCTGTAGAAGTTGGCAAGCTGGGAGAAAAATGATGAAAATAAAAGTGCGATTGATCACGTGTAGGCTTTCAACATCTCCACCCCTCCCGCAAACCTTTCTCTTTTTCATCCTCTAACTTCATTTCTTTTTTCTATCGATCTGTCAGGATCGGCTGTTGAAAGTACTTAAATATTGCGGGCTTTTCTCGTGTATTTGAACCGAGTGTAGTAAAGGACGGTTATCTGGTATCGTCGCTTTTGAGTAAGAAAACTATTTGTTTGTTTTGTGAACCGATCTCCATAGAATATGAAAACATAATTGCCTTACGCATCTCAATAACCCTCCTACATAAAGTGCAGGACCCGTATGCAAGAAACACCGTTAGCCAATCGTTGCGATAGAGCCTTTCGGTCCGAAAGCTATCGCAGCGATAGTCTCCCCACTAACATGGTATTCAGGGACACGCTGATAGCGCTCCACTAGCTTTCGGCGTGGTAAGGAAGTTCTATAAATAGCTTCCGGGTAGACCCGAGTTTCATGTGTTACTACGCATGTATTTGTTCTGAAAGTAGCGTTTACTTTTTCTCCCTGACGATATCCTAGTTTCAAAAAACGGGAAACGAAACGTATTCGTAAAGCCAATTTCAGTGACATGGAAATAAAAATTTTGTTAGAGGTGATATCTATGGAAAACGAAATTGTTTAATTCTTTCCAGCTGCTTCTCCAACAAAAGAACTATACCCCAAAAACAAAAAAACAAAAACAACAAAAAAAAACCCCAAACAAACAAAAACCCCAAACAAACAAACAAACAAAAAAAAGAAATTTGGAAAAAAAACATCGCTGCCAAGGTGTTGGCATGCAGGGTGGCTGTTCTGTACCAGAAATAAAAGATAAAAGGATGTACAAAAATGGACAACGCTTCAAAAAAAAAAATGCGATGCAAATAAAACAGGTGGAGACAAGGGAATGCCACCACCTGAACACACACACTCACACACCTGCAGCACATATTCTGAAGTGAGATGCAATGTGCAATAAAAAAATTGGGGTTACTGTACAAAGCCTCAACACACACAAACTCACACACCTGCAACACATATTCTGAAATGAGATACAATGCAAACTAAAAATTTGTATTTGACAGTACAAAGCCTCAACACACACAAACTCTCTCACACAAGGCAAATCCTATGTCTAGAACTAGAAGATTTGACTGTCACATTGCAGTCATGTTAGTCTGCACAATACC
>SRHC01003764.1:0-12184 GCA_004794325.1 Pomacea maculata | reverse complement strand
AAATTTGTAGCCGGCTACAGTAGCTGTAGCTAGGCTACAGCTACTCCCCATCCCTGCTTACTAGTAACACGGTACGTAACCCCGGCGCCTTATTGTCTGGCTTTCCAGTCACTGGCTCGCGTCTGGCAATATTGTCTTTCTCTAAGGCGTAATGAAGGGGCGGATGTTGGTCGCCGTGACGTCAGTGGCGTCAACTAGCGTCTCGCATTACGTCATGACCTTCCGTGATGTGTCCGTCGTGACGTGAACGGTCTTTAAATTAGCGGACATTCGCCTGAAGCGATGACTGCTCCTACGTCAGTGGCCGCGACACTGCCTGGACTTTGTTGATGTTACGGTCAGCACTTCTGTCAGTTAAGTTTACCCGCCGTTCTGATGAGAGAGAGCAGAAGTGGAAAACCCACACTATAGCCCTATCACTACTCTTTCGCGACAACTTGTTTTATCTCTACAAGATTTGACTACTACCACCTTGTGCAGGGGAGGACATAAGTGGTACTCAGTGAGTCTGACTGTGTGTGTATCGTATGTAATACTTTCACCTCCTGACGATATTGTCAGACACTGGACCATTAGTGACAGAGAGAGAGAGAGAGAGACAGAATTTAGTAACTACTTTCAATTTTTGCTTTTGTTTTTGATCATAGAAGTACGTTAGTGCGTCAAGACAAAATACTGTATTACTGAATGTAACAAGCCACTTGTAGTAAATATTGTAAATCACTCAATATACAGGGTTGGTCACATCAGTTTATTTTAACAGTACGATGACCTCAAATATCCAACATTTGTTTGTTGCAGGTTCTGCGGTCCGGCGACAACAGTGAGTGTGCCATGCACATGTCCTCCACGTGTGAGTGTCAAGACCCTGGGTCAGGCCGTGTGGTGGACAGGAGAGTGCTATACTGCTGTAATCACACTCTTCCCGGAGCAAGTTCACCTGCTACACACGGCGCCTCCCACACTCTTTGTCACCGGACCGCCCGGTACAGGTAAAACTGTGGTGCTGCTGCTGATGGCCATACAGTGGCTGCGGTGTGGTCACCACGTCTACGTTGTCAGTACGTGGTGGGGGAGTCGTGCAGCGAGCATCATGTTGTATCACCTGTTGATGCAGACAGTAAAGACACAACAGTCAGCAGGTGTGTCACCCGGTCAGCCTCACTTCCTGCAGTATAATCTTGATGACGGTAAAGACGTGGAGCAGGCCGTCAATGACTTGTCACAGGCGGCGAGCGGAGGGTCGTTGTACGTCATCGCTGATGAAGTAGGGAGTACTTACAATAAGTTTAGGTGAGTTGTACAGCGTGTGATGTGATGATAGACACACAGGTAGATGCTGTCTGCATTTACTGGATTAAAACTATTTGATGCTTAACAGATGATGTTTCCTCAACAGTTGTGACACCTGATGGAGGTGTTGTGTTGTCAACATAGATTTGTTTTGAACATCGGCTGTCACACAGATTGTGTTGCAACACGTGTCATTATTGTGACATCACTTACTTGATGACATCATCGGTAACAATATTACACATGATACACAAGCGTAATCACACATTACCAACAGTACGCAGTGTAACGCGTGTAGCTACATCCTATGTTACAGTCGTGGTGACAGAATCAAAAACTTCCACACTTTGTGTGACAAGCTGATGACACAAGTTCTTCGTCTCCATCTGTGGGCGGCAAGTTGTTTCCATGGATACGCACCCATCAGCTGGCAAGTCGAATATTTAACCAGACCCCTCCGCTCTCCTCCGGCCGTCGTTAGGGAAGTGGAGCGGGATGAGGTGATCACTGAGTACTGTGCTGTCCACCACTACAGTGAGCGAGGTGTGGCCAACCACACAGACGGCCCGCCAGTCAGACGACTGTATCACCGAGGTCAGGGTTACTTACGTTACTTCCCAGGTGACTGTGTGACGTGCGGTCGTGAGGTGGCCAGCTTCCTACACAGTCTCCGTGTTGGTGTTACAGGTAGGTGTGGGTATTGTGTAGTGTAACGTTGTTTACAGTTAAACACTTACCTGTGTGATAAATAACGAACGCTTGAGAAACAGTGTTGTAAATAAGACAGTGTGTTAGTGACGTGTGTCTCTCAGTTTACGTGATGACGTCACTATGCTATTGTTTATATCCATGTTGACAGAGAGCAGCACAACAACATCTACAACATTGACCTCTACCGGCAGCGGCACTACACCCTGTCTACAGTGTAGAGACGTGCTGGTGTTGAGCTGGGATGACGTTAGTGATCAGTCGGGTGTGGTGACGGGACTGCAAGAAGCGGGTATCCCAGTGCGGGTGATGAAGGATGATGACATCGAGGACGTGGTCACGGCCCGCAGTGACGTGGTGTGGGTGACGAATGGTCATCGCGTTCGTGGTCTGGAGAGAAAAGTCGTTGTCTGTCTGCACGACCCTGATAATGATTTGTTTAGATGTCAGGATTTACATACTACTGCCCGACTTGACTACATGTCCCGCTGTACGTCACAACTTGTGATTGTCTCCCCCTAACGACAAGCCACCTGAAGGTGACTGACTGACACTGAAACTGACACACCTGTCACCTGCTGTTGTCGTGTGTCAGTCTCTTACATCAACAATACTGTTTTAGTGTTTGTCCTCTTCTACTCTCAGTCTGTCCTTACGTCATCCCCTTATGATGTCATCGCCAGGACTTCATTACAAGTTTGTCTGGCCGAGAGGTGTGAATGTGTCAATGTGTCATCATTTCCGTGCGTGTGTCAGTCTACCAGTGTGATATATGTGTCAATGTGTCAGTCTACCAGTGTGATATCTGTGTCAATGTGTCAGTCTACCAGTGTCATATATGTGTCAATGTGTCAGTCTAGCAGTGTGATATATGTGTCAATGTGTCAGTCTACCAGTGTGATATCTGTGTCAATGTGTCAGTCTACCAGTGTGATATCTGTGTCAATGTGTCAGTCTACCAGTGTGACATCTGTGCCAATGTGTCTCTATGTTGTACACGTGCTGTCAAATGGCCTCACCAGACTGTAATGTCAGTGCCGTGCACTAAAGTGTTTAGACTGATATTGTTTACTGCCAGTGGTAAACAAAGGGGACAAAACTCTGAGAATAAATACAGACACAAGTTGTCCATCAAAACCCACTTCATTGAGTTAAGAGATTCATTGATGTAAACACAACAAACACTAGCGGCTCACTTATACAACTCATGTTACAAGTTGAACTGTTTGACACAAACACATTCACACGATGTACAAATGTTGTTTCACATCCTTTATAAATAAACAAGTTTCACAATGAGTGTTTCATTAAAGATTGTTGTTGTTAGTTTATAACGGGTACAAACAGTTGTTAAATAGTTTTAACAGTGACGTCACCCACAGGCACCACGTGCGCACTGTTACAACAGTCAAACACCAGGCTGACAATATAAACATACACCACACAGCAAATAAACCAATAATAACAATGACAGGATACAGTACCTACACCACGATCACATGACACTGTTACAGTTTGCCATGCATCTTGTCACAACACACACTATACCCTGACCGTGACATGTCATGACACGAAGTCTCACAATCAGCCATTGCTGACGTCATGTTGGCCCTCAGTGACGTCATGTTAACGGAGGATGAAGGAGGACAGCGACTGTCGTCTGTCAGGAAAGCGATGATGAGGGCGAAGATAAAGCGCGTGTGTACCTCTGTGTGTCGATGATCTGTTTGACTAAAGAAAACTTTTTCCGTCAGGACAACATCTACTACATTTACCCACATCAGCAGCGGTGCACGACCACCCTGTGTGCAGTGGAGAGACGTGCTGCTGCTGTACTGGCGAGTTCTTAGCGACAGTTCACACACGATGACGGCGCTGAGAGAAGCGGGTATCCCAGACTTCAGGTAATTTCACGATGTACATCACAACTTGTAATTTACCAAATTCAAGATGAGTCTTGACCTTCAACATTAATATTCATTTTGAACTCTGCTCTATTCTTTCATTGAATTTGACCTTCACATCGAGAATAGAGGTTTCACTTTTTTAAAGTCAAAAGTACAGCTTGAGAATGTGAAAACAGCTGACATCAAGGGAAATACGTGACAAGCTTCATCGACCTCAGTATCATTGTGAAGATTGTTAAAAAGATGTCATTAAAGAACTCTAATAAAGTTTTCAGAGAAATGTGTTACACAGCGCTTTATATGATAACAAGTGAAGGTTGTGTTTATCTCACAATGATCACACATACACATACCTCTACCACTCACATTTTTTTCCATAAATCAAACAGCCAAGGAAATAGTAAGCTTCGCTTAAAAGCTGTTGACGCTCTGACATATGTTCGAAAAACATTTAGGGAAACAAACCAATTGTTTACTTACAATGTTGTCTAAAACACAGCTCCAGCACGAGTCCTCATGGCTACAATATTTGCGTGCTCTGTCGGCAAAGAAAACGGATTGTTAGTGGGTGACCTCGGCTGACCCACTGGGTTATAGCCATTATGTTAGCATTTTAGCCGACTGACCAGTGGGACCTGAAGTCAGACCTTGAAATCTTGTAGAAGCGCTGAAAGCTTGCCATCTACGGAAATGTGTAGCTAAAGGGAGAGAAGTTACTAGAGTTGTCTTACTTGAGTTCTATCTGTGAATGACAAGCTGAATGCGGACTACTGGCTGCGTTTGTGTGCGATGATCTGCTCGAATTATCAGTTTTACAACAACATTTTATTTTCCACACACGAAGATCGTTGTCGCGACTGTCGCGTGTCGCCGGCTGCAGAGGAGGTGGAGGTGGGGTCATGAGAGGGGCCGGCGGTTAGTGCAGGTAGTTACTAATTTATTGTGTTTGGAGGAGAGGGCTGGATTATGATCTATGAACATTGTGTGAGGCGAGCGACATGGAAGAGAGATAAGTTTTACTATTATGTTCGGACCTAGATGTAAACTATTTTTGTATACATGTACTGTTTTAGTGGGTCTTCTCTTTAAATTACATCCTTTGTTTTCATATTATATATCTTGACTTATTTTACTGTTTGGTGAATGGACATGTAATGAGTGTTGTAATTAGGTGTGGTCGAACGCTGGTCAAAAGAGTTATCCATTGCACGACAGAGCACTCAACCGTTACAACTGGCCAGCTGCCAGCCGTTACACACAACCTTTACACTAGACTGGCAGAGATAAGTTTGCGACATGTACAGCACAGCCAGCAGAGTGCGATGCTGACTAACGGCCCTAACAACAAGGTCGATGGATGTTGTGCAAACTATTCCTTCTTCATGTCTTCTTTCTTCAAAATGGCGTCGAAGCCTGCTGTGTGATCAATACAGTGGCGACACACCTACATGCCTGATGTGTAGTGTGTAGTGTGTAGTGCTGTGTAGTGTGTAGTGCTGTGTAGTGCAGACCTTGGAAACTACCGACACGTACCACGTGACACACTACACGCGTAAGACTACCTACAGGTAGTGTGACAGGATTCCTTTTTTAAAATTTAACCCGGATAAAATTTTCATGATGGTCTCCCTTTATCATAATGGGTGACCCTATTAGACCTTGAACTGTGTGGTAGTAATGCGAGGTGGGGGATGTTGTTTATATCTGGGAGAACCCAATTATAGAAAAGCAACAAATAGTGTTAGAGTAGATGATCGTGACACAGATTCGTGACATCACAAACTATCCAAACGTTCCGAGATATTTTTGGAAAAAAGAACGTTAATGCTCAATACAGGCAGAGCAGTTGTAAGTGAAAACAGTCTCCTCTTTCTCCTGTTTACATTGAGCTTTGCTTGTCGGCTACTGATGAACCTTCTAGAAGCCTCTTCATGGCTCTTGGTTGGCGGATATTCTCCCGCTTCAGTTGTTTTGTTTCGTATAACCACTCTGCGGAATCTTCTCCCACCTGTCGTCGATGAGTCCTTAATCATGGCTCAGAAGATAATCCACAGTTGGTTTGAACAGATGACTGAAAGGCGACTCGCACACGTCTCCTGTCATAAAATGTAGTACCTTTACTTTTGCTGCTCTTCCCTAATTCTTAATAGATTGGTTTGTACGAGTTCTCGAGATAAAATATTTATTTCACTCTCGCGTTACACTCACTCTGTCTACATCACAATTATCATACATTTGCTTGCTAATATTTCTGTTGACTCAGCAACACGTTAAATAGTTCAACGTTTCAAAATACGATAAGAAAATGAACATCAAATAGTAAGGTCACAAAGGTGACCCTTGGCTAGGCAAGAAACTACTTGTAGTACACTGACTACTGAACTTGTTTTTCTTTCGTACAAGTCAGGCTCTCTCGTCATGTCAGAAATCATAATCTCGCTGCCTCACTCACACACTATAGAGAGGAAACACCAATGAGTACTAATCGCTTCAACCTCCACGCTTTTCCTCCCAGCCATACACATTCACACATACACATTCACACACACACACACACATATATTCAACCACAATACTACCCATAGAACTGGTCCGCCACAAAAAATAGGAATTTGCCTGTGTTCATCTAAAATATGGAATTTTAATAATCTCAACTGCCTAACTTAGGATTCCGTATGAGCATTTCTGTGTTCATTCATTTACTCATTCACGTCTTTGCACTTAAAAGCTGCTTCTGATTAGCTTTCTGTTCGCTTTCCAAGACATTTCTTTGCTCAGAAGTATCTAGGATGTCGTTCTTGACCCAGTGTTCTTTCTTCCTTGAAAGCCCTAGCACTTCCTGACTTAATAACCTCTTGGATGTTTCCAGTTAAAATGTCTACATCGTAGTCCACCAAATTCATTGCAATGATTGCAAAGTTCACAGACTTTGTTTTATTTCTGAATGAAAACCTTGTTTTATTTATTTTGAGTTGCCACGCAGTCGTCCTGTCGTTTCAGTCACAGAATTAAGTACAAAGTTTTTTTTTGTGTTGTTACTGGTGAGAAAGGAGGACATTACCCACATTACCACCACTCTAGCCAAGAAAAATGTACCCAGTGCCTTGTGAACAATAAAGGCTACATGACATCTCCATGGTAGCATCATTATCCCATCATTTGTTTTAAATGTTAGCGAAATAATTTCGTCTGTGAGTAGTCCAGAGATATACACCTGTGGTGGTACACACATCTCTTTTCTCTTACAACACACACACTCACACACCCTCCCACGCGCGCGCGTGTATTCTCACACACTGGTAAGTTGAACTTAAGATCAGTAAGTAAAACGCATTCGACATTTTGGTAGGATTGTGACTAAGATTGTTTATGATAATTGTGCTTTTGTATCTAGTACACCAAGTTACAAAGATAAGTTACTTAATCATTGTTGCTTTATACAACCATAATTTCGTGATTAAAATGTGTAGCGACATGTCACAGTCAGCCGATGACAATGTCCTTGTGATTATTTACAGAACCGTAACAGGAATGGTCTGGTGTTGAGAAATTGAAATTCAATTTAATAACTATTATTGAGTACAGACGAATGAGATTTTGTTTGATACGCTAGACTGTAACTACCTTTCTTAAGAAGGTCTCGATGGGCAAGTACCAATAGTAAAGATCAATAGAAACCAATTATCTCTTTCGTAAAGAATACGATATATCTTTCCATTCTTTGAATTCCCTCCCCACATAACCCTGTCATGTTTGTGACAATTTAATAACAATAAATTACCACTTGCCTAGTAAACATTTTACTACAGGTTTTTTTATAGGCAAAAATAATTTTGGTTTGTCCTCGTTTTCTTATCAGGGCAGGGCATGTTCAGTGGCGATAGTACACCGAGAAAGATCTCGAGTTTCTGCCCTTGTATCTTGTCTTTTGTGCCTTGATGTGCCACAATATTGTGTATTGTTGCTAGTAGTTCTGTCAGTCCATGTATGATGTGTGTCGCTTGTGTTGTTCTGTCACTTGCATGTGCAGCGTCACTTGTTCATGCTATTAGCAAAATGTTTGCCACTGGACTGTGTAATGTACATCTAACTTATTTGTGCAGCGGTATTTTGTTTCACAGCAGGCTATAAAATCTGGATTTTTTTTAAAAAAAGGTTCTTTCACAAGATGAATACCGAGTTAAAGCAATGTCCTCGATAAGAATCATTTAGTTTCCTGTGCGGTAAAAAAAATGGTTAGACTGCAAACATTGTGAGCAACGAACCTGCTTCTGGACTATGAGAAGTGCCCACTGTAAAAAAAATGTCTCACCATCCACCATCTGCTTTAAAACAGGTGAGCCAAGTCTTACTTATCATGTAACATACAGACGTGATGTGATAACTGTTTCTTTCGTTACAGTCACAAATTCACAGTCACACTTGTATTTGTAATCATTTATGTTAATCTATTGTAATTTCATTGACTATACGTATTGAACATATTATCGTATAATATAATACTAAACGGTCATTAACAACGAAGGCCGTTGAATTTCGTCAGACTGTTCAGTCAAGACGGCTGTAGTCACAATGGTTTTAGCAACAAACATATGTTCAATTTTATTGGCACTGTGATGGCTGCTTCGTACAATTCTGCTATGTATATGACTATGCATGTGTATCTCCCGTTATTAGACATGCAGGCTGAGAAAGGATGTGCACTGTATAGTCTTATTTCCTTCACTCACTATCAAACTCCAGGACAAACGCAGGAGCTATGAGGGTCGCGAAGAAAGTTCTAGTGGTGGTGGCCGGGTCAAAGTGTATTTACACGCCGTGACTGATGCACAAGCTCACCGTCTTGTCAATACAGGTAGGAAACATTTTGTATGATTCTCTATACTGGTCTTCTCAATGTCAGGCGACAGTGCAATTTTTCCATCATTTCAAAAAAAAAAAAAAAAGACTATTGATAAAATCCCAAGTGAAATGTGGATACCAACACACAATGTTTTTTTTTTTCTGGTATTTTTTCTACGTTGTGTTAAATATATTATATTATTATATTTTAGTACTTTTTGTCGTTCATATTCATAAGGTTTCTTAGTCGAAGTTGTCATAAATGTTATTATCGATGTTTATGATGCGATTGCGAGTAAATATCTGTATTTTTTTAAAGAAAATCAACTGTCGTGGTCAAAGTTTTACACTGGAAATGAAAAAAAATAAAATAATAAAAAGATGAAAGGTCTGCCAAAGTAACATGTTTTAGCTACATTTTTCAGGGACTTCGCAGCCACTGCAAGAGGTCAAAAGTAAAACAGGAGCTGATGTGGAGTTTGACCACAACCCATCAATTGTACCAGGTATGAAGATTCTCATCATTCGTGGTGTTCCATATCAGATGGAAGCGGCCATCAGCCTTCTCACTGAGATGACTGGCTCTGAGGTATGTAAGGCCCAAGGGTACTAACTCATCTCACATAAAATTACTACAGGAGCGAAAATAGCAGTTATCATATTGAAAACCGATAATTAAGTGTAAAATGATATACTACGTTGCTAATTTTTCCTTATTTAAGTAAGCAATAAAGACAAAAACGACGGATTCTTTCTTGACACCACTTGCACTCTAATGTGTAGTTCAAGAAACACGAACGCGACTAAGGATTCTTTTCTTTATAAGACATCGTTTATCTCTGTATGTTTTGGGGAGGGATAAGATAACTAAATTCAGTTAAACGAAATCTATCAAAAACGAATGGCTACTCTATAAGAGAAATATAACTGTTTCCTAACCAAAAAATACAAAGTACTGTTTTTATTTAACACAGCTCCGCATCTCAGACGAAGCCCAGTTATTCTGGCTCAGATGGGTTGTGGCCGCCTTCCCTGATCTCGACTCACGCGCCTACTTCCTGCCTCCTGTCTACTTCAACCGCGTGCCCATGACTAGACAGACGATTGTTGGTCAGGATGTTCTGGTCCTTCAGTCAGCACCTGGACAAGCCGGTCAGCCTCAGCAGCCTGTGTTGCTTCCATCTGGTGTTGAAGGTTCTAATCCTCCTCGCGTTCAGGACAGTGACATAAGAGAAGATGCAGCTTTGCAGCGGGTTCTTATCTGCCTGGACAAACTGTCTAAGCAAAACAAAGAAGTTTTTGTGGGGATGAGTCATTTTCAATTCGGACAATACCTATGTGAACCTTGCTATTCTGCAGCCGTTAAACATCTACCCCTTCCCTCCGGACTTCCTAAAACTCTGCCTTCGAAATGGAAAGATGGCGTCATTGGTGTGCTTCTCATTCACCGACATTACGGTTTTTGTATCTTTGAGGTGAAGTCTCTTTGTGAGAATGTAAAATTTAACATGTCGCAGCAGGATACAGATAATAAAAGGAGAAAGAAAGTAAAACACGCCATTTCACAGCTGGACAAGGCGGAGGCCATGTTATCTCACCTGGTGTTCGACATCGCTCCCGGTCTGCGCATCACTAAGACCATCGCTTTCCCCAACCTCACGACTCTTCAACTACAACAAGCCATCTCCGGCGACACCAAGCTGAATGAGGTAACGACTTCAACCACTTTAACATCAAGGAAGTAACAACTAAATAACAGATTAGAGTAATGTAAACAGTTCATGAGCTACGATTTGCAAAGATAGCTAGAGACAATACGTCCTTCTAACATCACACACATGAGTCCCTAGTCAAGATCATTTAGCCAGTTGGGTAGAAATAGTTGGGCGGCAAATTAACACCTGTTTTATTAGTTACTTCAAACAAAAATTAACGACAATATTGAAAATGAGAAATTCTAGAAAAAGGTCGAGAGCTGTACATGTTGGTATTTCCAATTTCAACCTCCTTTGTACAGTGACCATTATTTCCGAATAGGCCTGTGCAGAACTTAGTTTAGTTATTATGGCCCCAACATGGTGTCACGAAAGGAAAGGAATAGGGCTAAAGTCTGAGTTTTACACGTCTGTTCTATTCACGACACAAGCGGACACGCGGTTAAACTGACCGACAGAAAGTGGAATTGTTAGCCTCTGGCAGTACCGACCGTAAGAACGACGAAAGCCGGGAGGTGTAACTGCGCTTACATCACTTAGAATTAAAAGGACGGGGACACCGATGACCACTTACGTCGGAGCAGCCATCGCTACGAGCGTATAGTCACTGCTTAAAAGACTATTCACGTCATGACGGTCACATAATGTAGGGCCAGACGTGACCGAAGGGTGCTTGTGTCGTAACAAATAAACCTTAAGAGGGGCAATGTTGGCACAACGCGAGAGAGTGAAAGGAAAAACCAGACACTTAGGCGCCGGGTTACGTTTAGAGAAGGGGCAATGTTGACTCAACGTGAGCTAAGGTTAAGTCAGACAATTAGGCAATTTGATCACGTAACACAAGCAGAGGTTGATGGGAAACCTAGTTTCACAATAGCTGTGGTGCGTGATTGGTTGTAATGGTAGGACATGTGGTATGACTGACTAATCGAATGCATATATGCCACGTGCCGGATGTTTCGATATTGAGTTTGGAGGCGAACTCGAGGCTTTTTGCTAGAGATCCTTAGAGACTAAGCATCGTAGAGACTTCGCAACTCAAGTCTTTGCTACCTCGTGTGACAGCTATCACCAGTCAGACTGAAGACGTAGGGACTGACCAAGAAAGTGAAAGCCCGAGTTTAAAAGAAGAGCGACCTCTGTCCCTCCGAACCAACTCCTGGCATCGTAGTGGAAAAGTTGCTCTGGTCACAAGAGTCGGCGCTGATTTCTACTTGGAGAGACTCCAGGCCTGCTGATGACGGAAACAAGGTGCACGTGGTGCACAAGTAAAAATTCGAGTGAGAATTCGTCCCAACCTTCCACATCCTACTTTTTCGTCGCGGAGCCGGACAACAGAAGATCAAAGTCATTGAACAACAATTCTTCTGCGATGCATCGAGAGAGTTCTCCATGCAGCAAGAACCTTAGGCGAAATCGCAAGTGACAGTTGTGTGTCCATCAAAGACTGACACCACACAGCAGGGCGCTTGGGTCATGTTAAGTGGTGTGTGTATGTGTATTGTACGGAGTGAGTGATTGTGTGATGTTGTGAGTGTGGTACTTATGAATAGATTAATTGACTCACTAGATATGTGGATTAGTAGTAAAAATAATTATTAGATTAACGGGATACCCTAGCCAAGATAGGGAACTAGATCATTTGCACATTTTCCTGTTCTCTGTTCCTTTATCCTTTTGTAATTTGTACAATCTTCTCGATGATTTTTCAAATAATAC
>SRHC01000376.1:0-108799 GCA_004794325.1 Pomacea maculata | reverse complement strand
CTTACTGTTTTCTTCTAATTCTGGGTTGTTGAAGTACAAATCAACGTCGAATAGAAAAATATTGCATGGCGTTTATCAACTGAATCTTTTCTTACTTTCAAACAAAACAAAATACCTTCTTTGTTAACGTGTTGAATGGTTAAAGGGAAGTAATTTGTATGATAACTGACGGTTTCAATAGTTTCCTCCCTTGTATTTACGCATTTGCTCGAGGTGTTGCATGACGACACCCTAAGTGCCATCACGTCCATTTTCCAACGACGGCTACAATAATATTTTATTCGTTTACACTTTAAATAGTAATATCAACGTCTTAGCTACTACGATATAGTGACACGAAGATGCACTTTAATTTGACGGACAAAGATGTCGGAATCAGTTTGAACACACCTGTGTGGCAAGCACTTCATTAATACTTAGTTGCACGCTCCTAAGCCAGTGGTTGCCGCTTCTCTCGTCACAGTGAGTTAGGCACAACGTGTAATCGTTCTGCAGAAGGTTTGTAAAATCCTTATGGGTCTTGTCGAGCTTTCATCGCTAGGGATATGCTAAAGAAGTAATTTGAAACAGTAATACTGTCAAGTCCCTATCTTACACATGCGCTGACATACACGTGCTCCACTTTACAAAATACAATAGAGTTCTGTCTTAGCGGGCCTTGTCAACATTTGATATCATGTACTATAAAGCTTCCTTAGTACGACAAATAACTGCATAATACACATTTTCACTCTTGTCTTGTTTTCGCATACACAGTAACAAGCCTGGTTCTCCAGAGAGGTCATTCTTAGAGCAGATGGAGCGTTCCAACTTTACAAGTACAGGAAACACTTATTCCATGAACCGAACACACAAAGTGCTGCCTTGCGTACAATTCCCGTCAAAATAAAAACCTCTGCCTGCGTCCTTTACGAAGGGTTAGTCAGCCGACAAGTAGTCACCTCATTCTCCCAGTGAACGCTGACTTTCAATATACCTCCAAAAAATGTGCCTTAATTAATGAATTTATATTGTAATAGATGTAAAACCGTAGAAGATCAGGGTTGCAAAAGCGAAGAAATACCAAGGTTAGCAAATAGGTTTTTCTTTATTACAGACAGAAAAACTTTTCACCGTATTTCCTCAGGAAGTGAACAACTGGCCACCAGTTACAAAATAAATAGTTCCTATTCGGTCTTCTAGAAATTTCAATTCGCTCACGCATCCACACTCATTCTCATTTTCACGCGTAGCACGCTTAACTGTGCAATGAGGGTCAAAGTCTTGGCATGTCCTGAAGACCATCGTTGACTGCCACGTTGGAGGGAACGAATTGTTGTACTCCGAGCTAGCAACTAAGGCTGTAGAAAGGCAAACAGCCCGCTCTGTAAACAGACGCCACATGAAAAGAAAAATACAGCGTGCCCGACACAAGATCTGAACCAAACTGCTGCCAACCTTCCCTGTCAGGCGCCACCAGACCGCCAGAACGTGAAAACATTCAGCTTATACACGTTCACAAGGTATGCTGTGTACCTGGTCCCTATCAACACGCTTCCATAAATTATTGAGCAAACGACAGAGTAGCTGTAGATTCTATTTTTAGTCAGCGTGTATTACAAGGAACTCATGTCACAAGAAAACCTGCCTGAAAAGCCAAGACATGTCCATGCATCATCTGGTTTGTATTTTTGACAGTAAGCGTAAACTTTTGTTTGAATTACTAATTGATGCATTCCTGTCCTGTATGCGTTTCATGACAGTTTACTTTCTGATGTTTTTTTCTCATGTTCCAATTGTCTTTATAGGATTGTTCCTTTATGATTTGTTTTTACCAACTGCAAGGCGACAAAGCATAGTTCTTGTCATTGGCACGCTCACACAAATAACCATTGTTGTTTTATATTAGTAGATTCTATTTTAAGTCACTTCGTATCACAAAGACCAACCTAAACGGGTTGTGTTCTTTTTTTAGATATCGGTAGATATAGGCGATATAAAACTAATCTGTAAATTTCAGCCTTCAAAACCCATGCATTAATTCATGATTAAATAGCTAGTCATACATAAGAGATTCTTTACAGACAGCTTACGAACGCTGGTACATACGATCATCGGATAAGGCCTGGGGAAACTTTTCGACTGGTGTTTAGTTTTGTTCGCCAAAATGGTGACTGGAGTCGTTAAATCTTTCGCAACATTGGTTTTGGTGGCCATGCAGTAAACGTTTACAGCTCAGATCCATAAATATAAAGTTTCAATCTCGCAACTGCTTGTCTCGATATGACAGCTGCTTGTAGAAATGATAAAAATGTCATTGCAAAGCTGCTTAAACACTCTTTAGGTTCACTTGCTTGAAGCTACACTGGTATAAGTTTTTTTCAGCAGGTAACAGGACGTATAGAACCAGTGCGAAGCACACAAAGGAAGCTTATGAATCGCTAACACGAAGATTTATGATGGAAACACACTGCCAGGGCACGTCTGTTGACTTCTGTACACCAAACACATGATAGCTCTCCTTACAAGCTTTTGAAGCTAAATTGCTGGCTGTCAGGTCGCACTCGCCACGCCACCAAGTAGGTCAACTTGTTTTCTTTACAAATGCGTCGTTTCCGAAAAATTCCTCATCAGCGTTTGAGAGACTTTTATAATATTATAATAAATTATGATATATAATAAATTTGTTAGCATAATGTTGACACTGGAAATATTTCAGATAGTCAGTCTCTGTTTCTCTTGTTGAGTATGGATTGAGGTGGCAGAAATAAGGAAAGAGATAGCAGTCTAAAGTTCATGTCAGCCTGACTGTGACAGCAATTAAGGGAGAATAAGGCGCATGCATGTTTGCCGTGATCATGATGATACTTGGTTTGCTTAGGATACACCAGGATTTAGAAAGAGATAACACATCAGATGTAGGCCAACGCTACACTTAAGTCTGTATTTACTAGGTACAAAATTATGCGCAGAAATTGCCTTTAGACCTCATTAGATTGTTTAAAAACATCTATTCATTACTATCATATAGATATTTGTGGGTATCCTGACCTTCACTTTCGCCTGCCACTCATATGTTTATCACTTTTCAAGTGCGAGCTAACAAACCTGAGTACCTCTATCTGCTTCTTTTTTGCTCTGTCTCCAGTAGTTAGTGAATCAAAATGTTTGGGATGAGGATGATTCCCCTGCACCGTGGTCAGTGTTCTTCTGTGCACTGGTCGTTTACACAACTAGCCATACTGGTGTCCTGTCTTTTCACTGCTGGTGTTTCAACTCAAGGTTGGTGAAAACATAAACACTGTTACATATCGAGTTTTTTAAATTATTTGTTACTATGGTTTTGTTGGTGTTTCAGATTTAAAAATGTCAGAAAATTACCATAAGTTTTTATTTTCAAACTGTAACTAAAACTGTATGATCTTTATAAATGGAATACTCTTTTTACTGCCGGCTTTTCCATTTACTACGTGTGCTAACATCTCCAGCTTTTTATTAAATAATAGCTCGTCTGAAGCATTGTCGGGTAACATTCTTCACCTTTAAATTTAAAAAAATACCTTCCGGCTTAAATCTTAATATGTCACAGTGTTAGTGTTAAATACACGAAGTTATTTTTTCATTAAATGAACATGTGTTACGTTTTGTGTGTTCATAGCAGTAAAATACTTCTTTAGAGAATACAGAAGTGTAACAAGGTGTGTATATACCTGTTCTGAATGGACAAATGAAGCATCCCCGAAAGCACGTGATTATCATTGAAGTTTATATGAGGACAAAAAGAAAGACGCCATGTCCAAGTGGAACAGGGGAAAAGTCATGTCCAGAATCAGGGTTATGAAAAATACTACGCACTGCAAAATAAAAAAAGAACCGTAAAGCTCACCTCCTGTACATGCTCATGTTCTAAAGATATCAGCTGATTAGAAAATTGTTGACTGTTCTGTCTTGTCTTGTAGATAACAAGATCACTTGCAATGCACCTTCGGTGAAGCCTCTTGAGGACGTTGTGATGACGTGTCACTTCCCTGAGGACCTTGATGCCTCCAAGAAGGACTTTACGGTCTACCGCTACGACAAAAGTGGCAGTCCAGGTGTTCAATGCAAAAACAAACTTATAAAATGATGAGAATATGTGCTAGTTTAATGTAATGTCTATGTGTGCATTTGTCCCCATAGATATTCCTATATAAGAATGCTTGTGTAATGGAGTAACGGAACATAACTTTTTTTTGTCATCACGGTGCTTCATCAAAAGCAGCAGCATTACTGTGCGCATTTGCATCTCAACACTATAGTTCAAATATACTATTAAAAACAAAGCGTTAAATATACCTATATAAACCCATACGTGCATAGATTTCACAATTGTATACTACGGGATGATAACAAACATATAACTGTGTGAACAGAAGCTGTTATTGACTGCTGGTGGATAAATGGCAAACTGGACTGCTTTGCCCAATCTTCTATCGAGTACAACAAGACAGTGGGGACTGACCTGACCCTGGTATTCAAACGTCTGACCTCAGCGCTGACCGGCAGGTACACCTGTCAAGTCGCTGGCTATGGACCTGAAGCTGTACAACCTTGCGAGATACAATTCCAATTCGGTAATTCTAAACGTCTTCACTCTACTAACATCCAAACATTTTTTTACTAAGTATATGCGTTCTAAATCATGGTTTTTATTTATTTAAAATATGGTATGAAAATGTTTTTCTTTGCATAAAATCATTAATTTGAAACCTTTTCGATAACACCAACAGTATAAATACACGGTTTGTTCTTACTTTAGAGTCTTTCAGAAATGTAACAAATCTTATGTATTATAAAACTGTACACATCAATGTTTATTCTAAATTGAATCCAAGTACTTTAGAATACGCAATATTAGTTGTTAAGCGGCACTTCTTAATTCTTATCAATTCTTATATCGATATGGATTCTGTTAAAGAGAGGGAGAATCTGTGCAAAGTTGACTACAAGATTTCTGAATCAAAAGCCGAGTTGACTTGTTACTTTAACGAAGATATCGCCAGTACAAGAAGGAACTTCACAGTTTACAAACACAACGGTCAAGATAAGGAAAGTACGACATCTTTTTGTGCTTTCTGAAAAAAATTATGGCAATATTTCTAACATGTGTTACGCACATGTAAAATCAGTATATGCTTGCCGTATCTCTGAAAAAAGGAGAAAAAGGAAGAAGAAAAGGAGAGAGGGAAAAGGATTATAGTATAAATCCCTAAAGCACGTAGAATACGTTGGTCGCGATAAGAAATTTTTTGGTTCAATATTATGTAAACAGCTGTGTGATTTAAAATATTTTCGGTTTACAACAGTTGTGGTTGGGTGCTCATGGGAGGACAGACAAACAAGATGTAGAGTTAAAAATGGTTACCAGTACAACGACGAGGTATCTTCCTACCTTATTCTCGAGATACCGGAAGTGACCAAGACGAAAGAAGGAAATTACTCTTGTTGGCATTCGGGCTCTGAATTTGTACAGCAGAAAACATGCTCCTTAAACTTCACTGGTCAAGGTTGTACTCTTAATATTTGGCATTCCACTAGTTTATATTAATGTGTACATATTGCTAAGAATCAATCCAGCCAGTCATTCACACGTAGGTTTATGTTGTGTCTTTATCCATAAATAAACCCTGATTGCAGTGGTTTACCTTACATCTTGTTTATATTGTTTGTTGTCTTAGCATGGCGCGAACCCACTCGAGATGAGGATGGAATAGTCAATAGCTTAGCGATTGGCTTGTCCATTGGATTACTGGTTTTGGCTGTGATTGTAGCTCTTGGGATCTTCTTCTTACTGAGAAATAAAGGGTAAGCGAGAAGAAACTCACTGTACCATTCGAAATCTTGTAAATCGTCCCTCAAAGTTAAAGACCAAATATTTGCTTCCAGCATTGATAGAATGAATCTTTCAAATATCTACGCAAACTGAAACAATACAAAATTGTATGTATGATTATATTTTTTCAGACAAAATCGGTGTATGAATTTTACGCAGCCAGACACTGAAGAAGGCCAACCGATGATAAACGTAAGAGAACTATTTATAACAGAAGAACTAATAACATCGGTCACGACCAACGATGAAATTGTGGATTAAAATAAACTGAGATATTATTGTGATAAATAAGGTTTGAGATACAGGACCAATGTGTGTGTATTTCTCTCATTTAGATTACAGGATGGTGTGCTTTATACCATAATGATTTTAAGGGAACTATTGAAAGACGCCTATAAAGTTACGTTACGATGATTGACTAAAGAATTGTCATTAACATTAAAATAAAAAGATGTGTTAAAATTACAAGGAAAGACATTTTTGCTAGCAATTGTGGTATTATGTTCATCTTCGTTGCTATTAAAGATACAAATTTAAAATATTTTGGTAGAGCGTTCTACATGAGGTGTTCATAAATATTTAAAGATCTCTGAAAACATCTGTTGACGGAAAATGATTAGTTAGATAAAATCATTCCGGAGGTAGATGCTCTATTATCTGCTCGTTAAGCATAAAACAAAACAAAATGTATAGTAATATACAAAAAGATTAGTATGTCATTTAAATATGATCCTTGATTATATATTAATGCAGTTTAAGTTATTTACATTGTGACGAAATGCGTATAGAGATTTGTGGACTTTTCTTGAAATATCAAAACACAAATGTATCCAATTTTTGTAATAATACTTAAAATAAATCAAAAAGATGTTTATAGACAAAAACTACATATTGTTGATGTAACACTCATTTGCAAGAATATTAGCCAACGGTTAAAGAAATGCGGTTCATATTTCTTAAAGATAGATACATTTTCCGACAATGAAAACGCAAGTTTCTAGAAGTCTGATTATTGAGATTTTGTCTTCTTTATAAAGAAATGATGGCAAATCTAATACTAGCTTTTGAATAATGTTTCTTTACATTTGTTTTTGTTTATTTCTTGAAAATTATTGTAAACTAGTGTATACTATAAAACAAATGAATATTATATAGAAATTCTGGCTTGCAAAGCACGCCAAGCAATCCTAATTGTTTTTTTATTTTGTTTGGGAACAGATAGAAGAAACCACAAGGATGTTTCAAGAGTATTTGGAAGACCAAGTCAAAAGAATGTATCCAGATATCCTTGAGTCTCACTATTTCGTGCCTCCAGTCTACTTTAACAGGATTCGCTACAAACCACAGTCAGTGGCCGGTCAAGTGGTTTACGTCTCTGACCCCTGTGACCCGAGTGATGTCCAGCAGGACCGAGCCATGCAACACGTCCTGCACTGCTTACATGGCTTGGCTGAACATGGAAATGAAAGAATGTTTGTCTTGACACAGTTTCAGTACGACGACTACCTAAACAATCTTGGACATAAATATGAACAACATAGTCTTCCTGTGCCCTCTGGTCTTAAAAATGTGGAAAAACAAGTCGGGTGCTTTGACCTGCTCATCGTCCATCGAGTACACGGGGTACTAGCTGGGGTGGTGAAAAGTGTTGGAAACACAGAAAATCAAGAGGACGAAGAAACACTTAATGAACGTATTGCTTCACAAGTGACTGAAGCCGTACAGCAACTTACAAAGGCAGAACAAATGTTAAAACATCTCATGTCAGATTGCAACTCTTTGACCAAAGTTGGCCTGACCTTGATACTACCCAATCTGACCCGCTCTTCACTTCAACATTTCGTCGAAAGGCATAAGGATCTAGTCGAGGTGTCGTTGATACTATGATGACTATTTGTTCTTGTAAACATTACACAGTGAATTTTACAGAAGTTAAGTCCTGCTGAATAATTTATTGTTTATAATTTAGTAGCTAGTAGATTGTTAGAAAAGAACAATGTTACTACAAGCACTGTAGAAAATTACAATATATAGACAGACACAAAATAATCAAGTTAAAACTGTTTTATGATACAAAATTCTAAAGTCAACTTTTGCCATTTTGTCAGTCCATTTCTTAGTTTCCTAGTCTTTTCACAGTGGAAGATGTAGGTCACATAATCAAAATACATTATAACTGATTTATGGATCAGATAACACTTTATTTATGCCAGAGGTGTATTCGAGGAAGCTCCATATAAAAGCACAAAATATATAGATGTTTTAATACCTACGGTGGGGGTAAATATGAAGCAAGCATAAAAAATAAAATGGTAAACTAAAAGATAACTACTAAATAAATGTAACTCCAAGTCTTTTTATCTGTATTATTGCGATTGAAATGTTTTTATTGGTGCATTTATGCTTTTCTCTTCTTCACTATGTGTCTATATATATACATATGGATGTGTATGTGTAAAGCAGAGCCTACACGGGTGTCTAGGAGAAGATCCCATTAAACTTTCTTTGTGTGCCGACGACCTGTCAGACCCCAGGAAGCCTTGGGAAGTCAGCAATGAAGTAATTAATCATATACTTGATATATGGAAGTGGACAATTCATCGTACTCAAGACAATGATAGAATGAATAATGATCTGTACATCAAACTAATATCAAGGTAAAACATTGCTCCGCTTAACATCAGTCTAATCTTTTCGGTTATTCAAGTATTGACTCTAACAAAGTCATAAAACATATCACTTAACACTTTATCATGTGTATGTTCATTTTGTTGTGTAATGTATTAAACTTTAAAATGTTATATTTTTTAGGTTTTTTGGACCAGCGACTCAGTCAACTTTGCAGGTTCCAGGGGAATATGAACATTCGGTCTTGCCCAAGACTTTGTCTCAAGCTATCTCATTGACTGCAGATTTGTACGGCCACTTGGTGTTGCCATCAGATATAACTGAGTTTTTACAAAAACAAAAGTTATTTCTTGTTGGACCCCCTAGCAGCGGCAAAACTTCCATGTTGACTCTCGCTGGATGTTACTGGCTGTCACAAGGTCATAATGTTTACATTGTTAACGATGTCTCATCGAAGAGTCACCCTTTTCTTGCAAATCAGATAAAATCATTTGAGAAATCACAAAAGAAAGAGATAACTACTGAATCAACATTTGGCTGCACTCATGACTTTCCATGTAATTTTGCGTCTGACAAGTCTGTGAATCAAAGCATCCAGAGTATAGTCAGTGAAACAAAGGGAAAACGAATTTGCGTCTTACTTGATGGCGTGCATCTTGATAGGTAATAGCTTACATTATGTGTTTTTATATATATATATAATCTCATTATATTAAATTTGATATATCATAGTTTTCTAATAACCACTTTAAAAAACGTCTTTCAAGTAAAACAAACACGAGGTGTGGAATTTTAGCAACAAGCTATGCTTTCAGTAGCATTATGCCTTTTAAGCATTACCTTTTTTTCAAAGAAAGTCGAAACATTCTATAAAACTCAGGGCTTCTGCTTAAGCAAAAATTGCGTACAGTACGCATTAAAAGTTCGGAGGACCCCTTCAATTTTCGTCAATGGGGGCCCCTTCAAATTTGGGCAAAGAACAGGGACCCCTTAAAAATCTGAAGAAGGGGTCCCTGGGACCCCAAAGAATTTAGCCTTAGCAGAAGCCCTGTTATAAAACTAAAGAACTTGTTTTACAATCTAAACTATTTTTTAGCATTAGGTCACAGCAACATTTACTCTCCCACACTGTTGCCGTTTTCTTTATTTTGCAGAAAACGTGTCCAAACATTCTGTGAAACTCTGGATTCACAAGTTTTAGACCTTCTCAATTTGTGGGCTACATGCATTAGTTGTGAACACCTGATAGCAGGTTACACAATAATTCGGACCACAGTTCGTTCTTGTCCTCCCTCTGTGCTTAGAGAAGTAAAAGGAGCGGATGTACTCGTGAACACATATGAAGGCCCATACCCTACCGATGGTCCAGCAGTCAAGCACTTCTCTTTAAACCGGTCTACAAAAAACCGAAAAGTCACATCAAATGATTGCTTAGAGTGTGGTAAAAATGTTGGACAGTTTCTAAGCAAACTGCTAATACCTGAAACAGGTAAGCATCTCAGCTTGTTAGAACCCCTTGCCCATTACTGCTTTGATAGACCACCTTTCAAAGAATAAAACCAGGTTTAGTATAAAACAATTTGATACCAACCAACACAGAGCCGCGAGTTCAGATTTTAATGTTTTTTTTCTGGAAAGTAAGTTTAGCTAAGATGTGATTTTTATTTTATCCCTGTTTTGAAAAAAAAATTAAATGTTCGTCTATTGTTATATGAGAAAGTTAAATCACCATAAAAGGTATTTCTTTTGCTATTTTACTTTTAATTAAAGTAATTGTATTTGCAGCAGAGAATGTGTAGTAATGTTGATGATGAGAGAATGATGCCCCTTTGCCTCAATGGATTGAGTGGACAGTCCTTCGTCGTTTTGTCTCGTCCGTGGTGCCGCTTTCTGATAATCTGTAATGTTTACGCGCCGTTTACCTCTGCTCTTAATTGTTCTTTAATATCTTCGCCATGTCGTTTCTACCTATAGATATAATCCACTAAAAGCCACTCCTATTTTGTTATCATGCTTTTAAAGACTTTTACTTTGTAAGATTTCTTGTGCCTACTTCACCAATACCTTTTCACTTTCTCGGGACCTACTGCAGATCATGCACTTGTCTATTTTCATATTACAGAACATATTCTTTCTTGCTGCAAATTAATTAAGATTTTAGCTCATTGCGCTTTAACCATGTCGCTGATAATAGGTGTGTTTTGTGTTGTCCTGCTTCTTAAGTGCCTCGATACAGCTCTGATCTATGCTGTTTTCCTGCAAACTTCAAACTAGGTATCCAGACAAATCTTTCTTTTCTTCCCTTGACAGTGAAGAACGTAAAATGTTGTTCTGTGTAACGCTGTGTGTAACTTAATTTTTCTACAACATGCTGAGCTTACCAACAGTGACATTGTGCTGTATAATTTGATAACTTTATTTTCATGTTATTGCTACTGCACTTTTCATTTCTGTCTAGTCAACATCGTTTCGCATTCTGTTCAGATGATTGCAGCATGGCAACAAGCAGAAATGAATTAACAAGTAAAGAAGTCGTGATGGAAACATTTCAACAAGCAACACCACTTTGGACAGCAGGATCTCCTCTGCAGTCGGGAGATATTCTGATTTTATTTGAATTTAGTGATAGTAAGCCTTTTAAAAAGCCAGATGTCAAAGATGATCACAGCTTTTTGATAGGTCTGAGAGAGGCAGGTATTGCAGTGCGCGCTGTCAGCACCCATGAAAACAAAATGGTTGCTATGGACGACAGCAACACGGCGCGGGCGATGCACATTCATCACATGGAGACACTGAGAGTCAGGAAAAAAATCATTGTGTACGTGGAAACAGGTACTGATGTAAAAGATGTCGAAAATAAGCTACGAGCAATCACAAGCTGTACATCACAGTTGGTCTTAGTTCATTCGAAACAAGTATAGCGGCAAGATTTTTGTTTTCATTTGTTTGGATTTATTTGTTCGACAGGTAGAATGCTGGCAGCTATATCGTTGCATTAATCTTTAAAGCATTACAACTATGTTTTACTGGTTTTCTGGATGAATTTACAGATAAAAACATCTAAATTTATTTTTTAAGTGTGAATTAGCTTCAGATGTTTTGCTTATGGAGTCCGATGTCTGAGGTCAACAAAGTAGAGAGCGTGCACACCAATTTGTAGATTTGCTGCTATAAGTATTTATTACTCTCAACTTGATAATGGTATTTTACATAAGGACTAATAGAGGCAAGTGAACATACTAAAGAGTGATGTGTCTCCACTGCCTGTATTGTGGGAGAACTCTCCCTGGTCTTTTTTCATTTGTTTTTTTTTTCTTTTGTTTTGTTTTTTTTATATGCAGTGCCCCTAGATGTTTTCCATATTTGATGTCTGCTGAAAACTACAGATCTGTTCTTTATTTTATTTTGCCTGACACTTTTTTAGAATTGTTATCCTGAGTCTGTACCCCGTTTCTGTCGGCATTGTCGTTTAACAGTCTCAAACGTATGTCCTTTGTCATGTAAGGGAGATAATTGTGTTCAGAAATGCATAAACTATCTTATTATTAATTTTTTGTTTGAAAACACAAGCTGTAAAGTCCTAAAAAAAATTACAACAATGCATCAGCAGTATGTGTATACTGCGTAAACAAGCCAGCGGGCCAAAATCAGCCACCCGTGTTGAGTGCATAAAGAAAGAGCAAATTTTGCACACATGTATTAAAACTTTGCTAATTATACAGTTCTGGCATCGGTGCATCATATAGATCCGACAGTTGTTTGTGTAAATATACTTAAAAAGGTTAGTTTTAAATTGATACTGGCTATGCAACAGCTGTTAGTCTCGTTGCTTACAGCTGTCACGAGGTCATACGTGTTGTTGTTTAGTGTATTGACTCCGCATGTTTCCTTATTTCTCCACAAATATGCGCCAGATGAACATTTTGGTGTAAGATGAGTGCGCTGACTACATTTGTGTGAGTATATACAGACAAAACAACTAGAGAATTTAATTAAATGGATACAGGTAGTCCTCGACTTACGACGGGGATCCGTTCTTAACGCTGTGTCGTAAACCGAATTTCGACGTAAGTCGGATCATACGTTCATACAGTACTGTACCATAATAACAGTACAGTACTACAAACACTTAGCCTATCCAAACACCTATCCTAACACAGTACCCTACATAGTTATCAATAAACATAAGTACAGTAAAATATTGTGCAGTACAGTACGTTTAATAATGAAATACTGTACTGTAAGTGCTGTAACAGTAATAAACAGTGTTAGGTTAGGCAGACGTTTCCAAACCAAGCCTGTCTCATCCACGTTGAACACTTGTTGAGCACAGTAACCACCCTCCTCAATTATCTTAGCCAATGCATTAGGAAACTCAGTTGCTGCTTTCTCATCAGCACTAGCAGCTTCACCTTGCACTTTAATGTTATGGAAGTTGGCACGATCCTTAAACCTCATAAACCAACCCCTACTCGCCACAAATTCTTCACTTTCGCTTCCTTCCCCCTTCTCTCTTTTCAACGCCTCAAACAGTCGCCTAGCCTTCTCCTGAATAACCATAAAACTCACAGGGATAGGGGCGTTGACTTTGGTCTTCCAACCAAAGCACCAATAATCTTTCCATCTCAATAATAAGCCCACTACGTTGCTTTGTTATCACTGTCGCTGTAAGTGGGAATGAGTGTCGTAACCACGAAAACGACGTAACTCGAGACCGTCGTAACCCGAGGACTACCTGTATAATCAAAGAAATGGATACTATTTTTTTGTTATTTCATGTTTCTCTCTATATATATGTACATAAACTATATTTTTTAAAAAGTCGTGATTGAGTACTCGTAGGAAGACGAACGACCAAGTTATAAAATTAAAAACAGTACGATAAGAAGGTAATGGCATGTATCATTTTCGGAATACCAGAAGTGACGAAAGATAAGGGAGGAAATTATTCCTGCTTGCATTTTAGTTGTGAAAATACATCCGAACGTTATGTTTGAAAGAAAACGAGATCTTTAAGGCAGTGTGGTTGAGGTGCTAGAAACACATGAAAGCTAAAGTTGACCTGTTCGTTTTGTATCGCCTATAACTACCGATATCTGCAAAAAAACGTAAACCGTTCAGGTTGATTTTGAAGCCCGACGGTAAACAGCCAGGTTGTTGCTGCATCTACTGCCGCTGCTGTGTCACTGAGACCCAGAGGTGTCGTCGGAAGATCGCTTCTAACTTATGTTCGGAAGCTTGGTACCCGTTAGAAGCTGAAGACGTGCTAGAGCACAGGACAACTAGACCAGGGGTAAGGAAGGCGATAAGACTACCACCAACCTGGTGTAGAGCAAAGATACTTCACCGCCTTCTTGATAGCACTTTGGGAGGCGCTCCGTGTAACTGCCACCCACCTACAAACTGAGGGCAGGAACCGTAGCAGCTCGGATGAGTGCATGGTCGGTGTATTCTAACCATTATAAACCAACAACTAAGGCTATATCACAGCAAGGCAGCCAGTATTGTAAACAGATGCAGAGAAAGAACAGCGTGGCCGAGACGAGAGCTGAACCCAGGACAGCCAACCTTCAATGTAGAAGTGACAGGCGCTAACCGTTGCGCCACCGGGCCATCCACACCAATTCTGGGAATAGTACATTGCAGATTTGAAACTCGACTTTTCCACGTGTTATGCTATGATATTCTTTAAAGATTTACTTGCAGGACAAAGAAAAATAATACACTGACCAAGCCTGGGTTCCCTTCACATCCAAGACCCGGGTACTCCAGACCCTATCCCTCCTGTTCCCCCTCCCCTCGTCAGGCCTGGAGACAGGTGTAGTAACGTGTAAAGAGGTGGGGAAATACGACTTCTAGACGTCGCAAAAAATATAAAAAAATAATTTCCAACATCAGCCCACAAAAGTTTACACCAACTAACTAAATGGTTCGCCAGGTAGGCAATCCATAATTAAAACTACAACCGACATCTTACTGAAAACCACTAGCCTACTGTTATCTGTCCTAGATTAGCTGCAATACCTATTATAAGTAGCATGACACGACAGAACCTGCAGGTAAGACGAGACTTCCCCTAATTTGTTTTTATATCAGTGCGAAGAGTAATGTAGTCCGATGTTGCTTGAAATCCATGTGATTTGCTGTGTGTGAGTACCTGTTATTTATATTTATACTATCTAATATAATTTGAGATCAACAGGCTTACCAGATTTATTTTGTTTGCTTAGGGTCAGACAAGATGTGTTGCCAGTGTTACATTGACATTATATACTACTGTCTCCCCGCTGCGACCATTTTAATCAATGTGTATTTACGCCATTTTGACAAATAGAGAATGAAATCATTTATATTTATAATATGCTTTAACCTGCTTTGAATACCACCAAATAAAAGAATTCTAACGTACTATAACAATATAGGTTTATTAACAGTCTTAATCCGAACGATATTATGTTTCTTTTTCTGAATTACAAATTTAAATCCTAGCTACATGTGATTGCATGCATGCTTGCGTGTTTGTACCTGTGTGTATGAGAAAGCATAGCCTACTAGCGGACAACACATCGGAAAAGAATGTATTACTTTGATTATTTTGGGAGAGTTCCAAACATTCAGCTTTGACTAGTGCATGCATAGACGAGTGGGAATGTAAACTAATACATCAGAGAGAGAGAAAAAAATCTAGGATAGTTGCTTAAATTTTTATTGACACTAGACCGAGGGTCAGTAGTGAGGACGCATGTTAACTCATTTCAGACTAAGCTTGAAATGGCGACGCAGGTCAGGTTATGAGTAGACTAGTGACAGGAACAGAAACACGGGACTGGATTTTCCCTGTTGCATAGAAGTCTATTCAGCTAAATGTTTTGAAACAACTTTTTTATTTTCAGTTAGGGTCGTGTAAGTACACTTTGTGTAGCTTTATCAATTCCTTTTCAAAATACGCGCTTTGCTACACTTACATATATATTCAGATACTTCAGAAGGGAAGACATAAATGAAGCTATCTTTCATAGGTTTTCTAGAAATGCTTAGTATATTTGTTTGTAAATCAAAGGATAGATAATGATTTCTGGCTTTGTACAACAAGGTCAACAACTTCCATTTGATAAAAATGTTAATGCTTGTTTTGCGGTTTAAAAATAGATTTGTGTAGTTTGTTTCACAAAAAGAGAAAAAATAATGTGTACAAAATATTGTGTTGAGAAGTTAGAATTTCTATTTTATGTTTTGTTTGATTTTTTATTACAGAGTATTTTTTACTCTTTCTTTTCTTGTTGACAGCCTGATTACCCGGAGTAAGACCTTCAGAGTCTTGTGTATTTGAAGGACAAAAACTAGTCTTTTTCTAACATGAAGTTTGCCATCTTGCTCTTGTGTCTACACTTCGCACTCGTACTAGCACAAGGTAATGAAAATGAAATTAATAAAGACAACTAATATATATTACTTATATAGTGCGATAGAAAGGTATGGCAAAAAATGTTAATTACATATGATCGTTTTGGGCAGAATTTTAGTTACTGTTTTGTTCCAGAAAAATAAAGAATCCATTTCATAAATATTACAAGAACACAAACCTTATTAGAAAATTTCGGTAATGTATTATTTATCAGGGTGACAATATATTTATTAAAATATACATTTCATATATAAAATATACATTTCATTATAAATCAACCTTGGTGTTTTTAAAAGCCAACATGCTGTGCTAGTGAAACTCATGAAGATGGCGTTATAAATGCACAATTAAGATGCACAATAATGCAATTAAGTATATTTTATTCCTCTCACTGGGATATGAGACTCATTGTCCATGTAGATAAGACTCTTGACATATAAGTTACAGCTGTCTGCCAGTATGTATATTATAATAAGCAAGTTACAGCTGAAGACACCCTGAAGACACATCTTTTCTCTGAGTAGTACTTTTAACAGCATTCCACACAATGCTTTTACATCTTCTCGTCTTCCTTTGCAGAACCATGATAGCAGGAGTTTATTTATCCGATTTGTCTATGCGTTAACTACACATGTTTTGAAAAAAACCGAAGGGGGAAGAAATATCACGGATCAGTACGTGCCTCCGTGTTTTTTTCTCATCGTATTTTCGTTCGAGTTCTCTGAACTGTTTTGTCAAATCCTCCGCTGCTCCGCGTTGCAGCCCACGTTGGCAAACATGGATGTCTCGGACTTCCTTGTCAGAGACTTAATCAGATGTACCGTTCGGTAGTACTCAGCCTGCCTGCCAAAACATCAGATGTGAGCAAACCCTTCTCTTGCAGGTAGACAGATAAATCTTTTGACACACTTTGATAGTTCTTTTAGTAGCAGATCTCTAAGGTGTTCATAACCGGGTACGGAAAATCCATCTGTCATCTAGGTTGGACATTCTTGCTAAGAAGACCTTGGCCGTCATGGATTACGTGGCATGAGGCCGTACAGTTCTAAACTTTGCTCTGTATTCTTGTTTATGCTTAAAATTCAATAATAGTTTCTTTTTTAACATCTCGTAACTTATTTCTCCCTTGAGGCTCAATATTCACTACCTCGTTCCTGCATAATTCTGCTGCTGAGCCCTGTTCACCAAATACTTCGCTTCACATTAACCCTTTCCCCTTTGACATTCTCATTCATTCTATCTAAACTTGCAGTCACTTAGTCGCAGAAGGGTTAAAATAATCCGAAAAACACTGAGGCACGGACTGGTCCATGACAATCAGATTTTATTTATGTTTTAGGTGGAAACATCACATGCTCTGTATCAATCGTGGAGCCACTACATGATGCCGTTCTGACCTGCAGTTTCCCCGAGGACCTCAATGTTACCAAAAAAGACTTTTCCGTCTACCATTACAATAAAGGAATAAATTCAGGTAAATTAATAAATGATAATTTAATGTCAGAAATTTTAGAAGACATTATTCTTCTTCTCATCCAATAATCCTGGACACATCGACTGTTAATTAAAACAAAGTATTCGGAAAAAAGCGCGTTGATTACCCAAAATGTCTGCTTGTCGAGCTTTAGAAAGAGCTTTATATCATAAGTCCTCTAAAGTATTATTTTTTCATTGAATATCGATAATACCAGAATGCCAAGAAGCATAATAATATTTTACAAAAGCTTATTTACAATCACAAATCTGAGTATGAAAAAGCTGTCTTACTCATGTGATCAATGGCCAGCACTGGCTTTTTGCAGGTCTGCGCTTATATTATTCAAGGTACAACTAAAGAAAAATGTAGGCTTATATGTTAACAAGATCTTTAAAATAACCAATGTTTGCAATAGTATCTTACATATTTAGCTTTACGTGCCAATATTTAAAGCTTTATCTTGCCCTTAAGTACTCTATGGCTTTGTTTGCAGAGCAGTGAGCAATAATTTGAAAAGAAATCTTAGGTTGTTTATTTTAGGACCAGAGGACGTGAAGAAAGTCCCATCGTGTCTTATTTGGTACATTATGAGCATGTTTTTACACCAAGCTGATTATACAGAACATGTTAAACAAAATTAATAAAACACAAAATTGAATGATGGAAAGCTTTGTCATTGTCCTCCATCCTCTTTGGAACTTACTTCGCTACATGACTATTTCGACCAGGGGTGGTTATTATCAACCTAATAGGATTAAACCGAGAATGAGACTTCACTGAGAGACACAATACATAGATCCCACTTAACGTAAAAGGAAACAAATGTAATAAAGATTACGAGATGTTAACAAGACCTTCATGTTAAGGTCCTGTACAAATTTCATTTGGTTGTAACGTGATAGTTGCATTCATTTATGAAATTTCTGAATATCATTGTCTGGCGATCTGACTGTGCAATGCCAGTCTTGAATGTATCGATACTTTCACTGTTGGTTGTTATGTGTTGCTAGCACATTTACTTGTGTCTGTATGGTCATGGATTTGTACATCTTGGTTATAGTGTCGTGTCTTTAATTTAATTGTTTAAACCACAAATTTGTATATTACATCATCAATAAAATAGCCCATTGCCTGTTTAAAACTAAAACAATGTATGCGCACTAAATGTTGGCAAGAGATTACAGCATTTAAAAATTTAAAGAGACTATTTCGAATATTTAAAAAAAAATCTTAAAAATTACGAGACTTGACGATTTGTAACAAAAGCACTGAATAGGAATAACGAAATAATTTACTGTTGTTTTTATCCGCAGATGCTGTCCTCGACTGTTGGTGGCATGGTGATACTATGCAGTGTATTCAAAGCCCGAATGTCCAGTATGATGGGATCGTCAATACAACACTCAGTTTAACCATTCAAAGGGTGACTACAAACAATACTGGCACATACGCTTGTCAGGTGGCTGGCTACCACCCGAGGTATTTTAAAACCTGTGACTTACAAGTTAAAATTGGTAAGTTCCTATTTTATTCTTTAAAGGGAAAACTCCGTGCGTAAATTTGGATGTATCTCACAAAAGTAAATTATTAATTTTGTTTAGCAGCAGCTGAAATTAGAAAAAAAACTTTCTGTGAGCAGGTGATAAGATCGAAAAAGATTTATAAGACCAAGTTGCAAACGTCAATGGGTTTTTAAGTCTATTGTATCGATTTCTTTGAGCGTACACAGTCGTTATTGAAAGAAAAGAAACGCATCACGAAAACACTTGCATCAGCGACACGGGATGACTCTCCGTGAGAGCCAGCATCTCCTGTACGTCCTACGGAAAATCAGATCTTTCTGTCATCATCCCTCGGTTCTATCAGTCCTTCATTGGAAGTCTCCAACTTTTCTATTATCTCCTGGACACAAGGCCTCTTCCCGCAGGACGATGCAGCATGTAAATAAGAAATCAGAAACATTCTTCCAAACAGCTCACTTTCGCACCGAACTTTACCTCAGCCACGAACATCTAGTGAGAGGCTCTATAACCTAACGATACATCAATGCAGTGACCTCTGCGCAAAACGCTTCAAATCAAATTTAACTACATTGCAGCATAAGAACAAAATTACAAATATATGGTTTGTTCTTACATTTGAGTCTATTAGCAATTTAACAAATCTCATGCATAATAAAACAGTTCACATCAATGTTTATGCTAAATTAATTAACTCCAAGTACTTTAGAAGGACAAACAAGATGTAGAGTTGAAAACGGTTACAACGACGAGGTATTCTCTTATCTTATTGTCGAGATAATGGAGGTGACTAAAACGAAAGAAAGAAATTACTCCTGTTGGCATTCGGGCTCTGACTCTGTGCAACATAAAATGTGCTCCTTATACGCCACTAATAAAGGTTGTATTTGTATATTATTTCCGATTCTACTAGTCTATATTATTATCTATATTCTGCTAAGAGTCAATCCTGACAGCTTTTCACATATAGTTTTATGTTTTATCTTTATCCATAAATAAATCCTTATTGCAGTGCTCTGTCTTACACCATGTTTAATACTGTTTGTTGTCATAGAATGGTTCGAACCCACTAGAGATGAGGATGGAATAGTCAATAATTTAGCGATTGGCTTGTCCATTGGATTGCCGATTTTGTTTCTGCTTGTAGCTTGTGGGATCTTCTTCTTACTGAAAAATAAGGGGTAAGCGAAAAGAAACTCACTGTACAATTCGAAAGGTTGTAAGTCGTTCTTGAAAGCTAAAGACAAGGTGATGGCTGCAAGCAATGAGAGAATGAATATTTCAATACATACACAAACTTGAACAATGCAAAATTGTATGTATAATTGTATGTTTCCAGAAAGATTCGGTGTATGAATTTTACGCAGCCAGACACTGAAGAAGACCAACAGATGATAAATGTAAGAAAACTCTTTATTGCAGAACAACAAATCATATCAGTCACGAGCAACAATGTAATTGTGCATTAAAATAAACTGAAATATTATTGTGTCAGAGAAATAAGGTTTAAGATACAGGAGAATTGTGTGTTCTTCTGGTACTTAGATTAGGGAATGGATTGCTTTATACCATAATGATTATATATGTAATATTTAAAGACGCCTATAAAGCTACGCTGCAATGATTGACCAAAGACTTGTCACTAATATTAAAATGAAAAGGTCTGTTAAAAATCAAAGAAAGATATTTTTGCTAGCAATTTTGGTTCTATATACATCTCGATGGCTATTAAAGATAAAGATAAAAATTTTCGTAAAGAGTTCCACATGAAGTGTTCCTAAATATTTAGAGTTTTCTAAAAAAATCTCTTTTGCGAAAAATTATCTTTTATACAAACTCTTCCCGATAGAGGATCCTCAATTATCTGCTTCCCAAACCTAAACGAAACCAAAAAGGTATGGTAATATACAAAAATCAGTATATCATCAAAAACATGATCCTTGATTATATCTTAGTGCAGTTCAAGTTATTTAAATTTAGAACAAATGAATATAGAGATTTGTGGACGTATCTTGAAATATCAGAACACAAATGTTTCCATTTTTTTGAAATTCGTTTGTCATAACACTTAAAGAAGATCAATAAGATGTTCATAGACAAAATATATTTATTGCTAATATAACACTCATATGCAAACAAATTAACAAAAAATTAAAGAAATGCGGTCCATATTTTTGAAGATAGATAAATTTGCCGACAATAAAAGCGCAAGTTTCTACAAGTCTCCGTATTGAGATTTTCTCCTATTTAGAAATAAATGATGGCAAATCAAATACAAGCTTTTGAATATTGTTCGTTTTTCGTTTGTTTGTTGAAAATTATATTCTATTGTACGCTATAAATCAAACAAATGCTATGAAAAATTTGCCGCTTACAAAGCATAACAAGCCATCTGTACTTAAAATTTATTTGTTTGGAAACAGATAGAAGAAACCACAAGGATGTTTCAAGAGTATCTGGAGGAGCAAGTCAAAAGAATGTATCCAAATATGCTTAAATCTTACTATTTCGTGCCTCCAGTCTACTTTAACAAGATTCGCTACAAACCACAGTCAGTGGCCGGTCAAGTGGTTTACGTCTCTGACCCTTGTGACCCGAGTGATGTCCAGCAGGACCGAGCCATGCAGCACGTCCTGCACTGCTTACGTGGCTTGGCGGAATATGGAAATGAAAGAATGTTTGTCTTGACACAGTTCCAGTACTACGACTACTTAAACAACCCTGGACATAAATACGAACAACATAGTCTTCCTGTGCCCTCTGGTCTTCAAAATGTGGAAAAACAAGTCGCGTGCTTTGACCTGCTGATCATTCATCGAGTAAAAGGAGTACTAGCTGGGGTGGTGAAAAGTGTCGGAAACAGAGAAAATCAAGAGGACGAAGAAACAACTGATAAACGTATTGCTTCACAAGTGACTGAAGCCGTACAAGAGCTTACAAAGGCACAACAAATGTTAAAACATCTCATGCAAGATGTCTGCTCGTTGACCAAGGTTGGCTTTACCTTGATACTACCCAATCTGACCCGCTCATCACTGAAACGTGCTGTGGAAAGGCATGAGGATGTGGTCGAGGTTGGATGTGATACTGTGATGGCTATTTATTTTTTTTAAGACATAAACAACTAAGTTTAAGTCATTAAATTTTTCTTGGTAATTTATAGATTATTATTTAGTAGCCAGTTTTATTTTAGAAGACAAAAAGGCTACTACAAGTAATGCAGTAAATTACAATAAATAGACATTAACTTAGTGACAAATATTGTAGTAACATAACAATGTTCCATGGTCACGTTTTTGCCATTTTGCCAATGGGTTTATTTATAGCTGTTTTTTTGAAGTCGAATATAGGGATTAACAATAAGTGAAATATATTATAAATGGCTTATCCATAGATACTATTTTAATATTTTAAGTCATTAAAATAAACGTATAAAATAAAATGCTAAAATTAAAAACAAACAGTACACAAGTATAAATCTAAGTATTTTCCTATCCCGATTATATCAAGTGAAATGTTTTATAACTGTGCATTTACATTCTCTCCATTTCTCTTCTTCCATGGATATGTATAGAGATATATGCATGTGAATGTGTAAAACAGAGACTACGTGGGTGTCTAGGAGAAGATCCCACTAAACGTTGTTTGTGTGCTGAGGACCTGTCAGATCCCAGGAAGCCTTGTGAAGTGGGCAATGAAGTGATCACTAAAATACTTGATAGCTGGAAGTGGTTGATTCACCGTACAGAAGACAATTACGGAATGAATAATGATCTTTACCTCAAATTAATATCCAGGTGAGACTTTGCTACGCTTAACATCAGTCTAATCTTTTCGGATATCGAAGAATAGGCGCTTTACAAAGTCATAAAAGGGATATCACTATACACTTTATTATGTTTATGTTTATTTTACTGTGCAGTGTAGTCAACTTTAAAATGTTGTCTTTTCTAGGTTTTGTGGCCCAGCGACTCAGTCAGCTTTGCAGGTTCCAGGGGAATATGAACATTTCATCTTACCCAAGACTCTGTCTCAAGCTATCTCATTGACTGGAGATTTGTACAGCCGCTTGGTGCTGCCCTCAGACACAACTGAGCTTTTGCAGCAACAAAAGTTATTTCTTGCTGGACCACCTAACAGCGGAAAAACTTCTATGTTGACTCTTGCTGGATGCCAGTGGCTGTCACAAGGCCATGATGTTTACATTGTTAGCGATATCTCATCCAAGTGTCATCCTTTTCTTGCAAATCAGATAAAATCATTTAAAGAATCACAAGAAAAAGAGATAACTACTCAATCAACATTTGGCTGCACTCATAACTTTCCATGTGATTTCTCCTCTGACAAGTCTATGGATCAAGGCATCCAGACCATAGTTAGTGAAACAAAGGGAAAACGTCTTTGCGTCTTACTTGATGGCGTGCATCTTGATGGGTAATAGTTTACATGTTATATATAAGTATTAAACTTATTTTATTAAATTATGCATACCATAGTTTTCAGCTACATTGCTTAAAAACGCATTTCTAATAAAGCAAACACGATTTATGCACTTTTTAGCAACAACAGCTACTTTTAATAGCATTGTTCTTTTAGGCAATAGTTGTTATTTGTTTTTAAAAAAGTCAAAACACAGTATAAAATGTAAGAACTCGTCTAATATTTGAAACTATTTTTGACGATTATGTCAAAGAATGTTTTACTTACCCAGACTGTTGTTGTTTCCTTTATTTTGCAGAAAACGTGTCCAAACATTCTGCGAAGCTCTAAATGCACAAGTTTCAGACCTTAATTTATGGGTCACATGGACTAGTTCTGAATACATGATAGCCGGTTACACTATGATTCTGACCACAGCTCTTTCTCGTCCCCCGGCTGTGCTTAGAGAAGTGAAAGGAGCGGAGGTACTCGCAAACACATATGAAAGTCTTTACCAATACCCTACCTTTGGTCCAACAGTCAAGCACTTTTCTTTAAAGCGGTCCAGAAAAACACGAAAAGTTTTATCAAATGATTGTGTAGAGTGTGGGAAAGAGGTTGGACAGTTTTTAACCAAACTACTATTTACTGGAACAGGTAAGCATGTGTGCTTGTTAGAACCCCATGCCCATTACTGCTATGACTTTTAAAAGTATAAAACCAGGTGTAGTTTAAACAACTTGATACCAACCAACACATAAGACTACGAGTTCAGATTTTTAATGGTTTTTGTTTATGTAAGTTTTACTTTGATGTGATTATTATTTTATCCCTGTTTAAGGGCGTTTATTGTCATGTGAGAAAGTTAAATCACTGTAAAAGGTATTTCTTTTGCTATTTTACTTATAGTTAAAATAGTTGTATTAGCACTAAAGAATTTCAAGAAATGATAATGATAAGAGACTAATACCCCTTTGCTTCAATGGATTGTCGTTTTGTTTTGTCCGTGGTGCCTCCTGATGATCTGTGATGTTTGCTGAGCTGTTTTCCTCTGTTCTTGATTGTTCTTCAGTACCTGCACCATGTCGTATCTCCTTAAAGATATAATCCACTAATAGCCTCTCTCCTGTTTTGTAATCATGCTTTAAAAGATTTTGAGTTTGTGGGACCCCTTGTGCCTACTTCACTCAAACCTTTTGACTTTCTTGGGACGGACTTCGGACCATGCACTTTTGTATTTTCGTATTAAAGAACCAATTCCTTTATGCTGCAAATTAATCTGAAGATAAGATTTTAGCTCATTTCGCTTTAAATATGTCGCCCATTATAGGTGTGTTTTGTGTTGTCCTGCTACTTAAGTGATTGATAGAGCTCTGATCTAAGCTGTTTTCCCGCAAACTTCAAACTAGGTATCCAGACAAATTTTTCTTTTCTTCCCTTGACTGTGAGAGACATAAAGTGTTGCTCCGTGTAACGCTGTGTTTTAATTAATGTTTCTACAACATGCTGAGCTTACCTATAGTGACATTGTGCTGTATTACTTGATAACTTTATTTTCATGTTTTTGCTACTGCACTTTTAATTTCTGTTTAGTCAACACCGTTTCGCATTCTGTTCAGATGTTTGCAACATGGCAACAAGCAGAAATGAATTAACGAGTAAAGAAGTCGTGATGGAAGCATTTCAACAAGCAACACCATTCTGGACAGCAGGATCTCCTCTGCAGTTGGGCGATATTCTGATTTTATTTGAATTTAGTGGTTGTAAGCTTTCAAAAATTCCAGATGTCGAAGATGATCACAGCTTTTTGAAAGGTCTGAGAGAGGCAGGTATTGCAGTGCGCGCTGTCAGCACCGATGAAAACAAAATGGTTGCTATGGACGACAGCAACACGGCGTGGGCGATGCACATTCGTCACATGGAGACACTTAGAGTTAGGAAAAAAATCATTGTGTACGTGGAAACAGATACTGATGTAAAAGATGTCGAAAATAAGCTACGAGCACTCACAAGCTGTACATCACAGTTGGTCTTGGTTCATTCGAGACTAGCATGAACAAGTATATTAAGCTTGTTAAAGCCTAATGTCTATAACCTGTCTGTCGGTCAACAAAATAGAGAGCATGTGTGTGTGTGTGTGATATTTTGCAGGTTTTCTATATGTAAGACCACGTCTCGTATCCAAGAAGGCAGATGGGAACTGTGACGATTTTTTGCAGTCTGTATTCAGTTTTAACTCTGATAATATTGTAGCAATAATTTCTGGTCATTGCTTCTGTCACACCTTCAAACCGTGTGTCGAGTTTTGCCAGGAATCATACACTTTATTTTTACCTGTGGTTTTACTCATGGGTTTGCTCTGTACAAGTCTCCAAAAAGCCCACCGTTATCTTCGCCGCGTGAGTGACCATAAATATTTCACGAGTAGTCAAGTGACATTACATCCGTGTTGCCGTGTTTGTCAGACCCTGGGTTTTTCAATAAAGGCACTTGTGCCGAGCTGGGTGAAGCATTTCTGAAAAACTGAGGGTAGGCTATTTTCGAAAAAGTCCCCCGCTGATTAAAATAGATGCAGCTAGTAAATATCTTCTAAGTTTCCTGGAGTATATTTCTAAAACATGCGATACTAAATTTTCAGTGACCAAAGCATTAGCTGCACATTGATTTCTCAATCCCGTGCAGTTGAGAACGACATTTGTTAGTTTTATGTTAGCTACTTTTCATTCAATCTTACTACATTTATAAGAAGGGTCACCTAATAAAATCTTCGACAATTTCCATTAGTTTTTGAAATGTGTAAGTAATTGAAATGATTAAAAAAATTGTGGCTCAATTATTGTTGGTTTTGTTTCTTAGTCTTATATCAGATGTAGTACATTTGTAAACTTGTATATCATGTGTGAACAAAACAGAATTTGTCTTTTAGTTGTAGGGTAAGCAGTACAAACTTATTTCGTCCTTCTCCAGAAGACAAAGTGTATTACCAGTCCTGCGTTGGTTAGTTTTTTCTCTTCTTTTTTTGGTTGTGCACACCTACGCTACTGACAAACCTGTAACCATGTGTGTAGACACTTTGTAAAAGCAATGAACTCCATCAGGAGGAGCTAGATGTGTGTGTACTAAATAGTCACTTGCTTTCAATCCTTATATAATGCGTCATCTGGGTTATCAGTGTAATAATGGAACGAATTTAATACAACCTTTGACTGAACATAGGCTATATTTTTAAATATTTACATTTCAAGGCTCTTTATTTGTCTTTGCACTCAGGGCACTTCAATGTGCCAGCCCACAGGCATTCAGCTTTTGCTTAATGACTGTCCATAAATTTCTCTTTTTGTAGGTTGAGTCACAGTGTCTTTGTGATTACAAAATAAAACACAGTGCTTTATGGAGTTCTCCTCAAGCAATGTTGAAACGCTGGTTAGGTTTGCTTATACGTTTATGTATTGAACATTTTCAAGTTTTTACACATGTAATATAGTCACAAAATACAACTGACAACATCCCTAAAATTAACTGCCGCAGTAAACAATGCTTAAGTGTGCTGTGATAAGAAAGTAAAACAAAAATGTACTGCTTAAACATTGCTAAGGAGGGAACAGGTCGAACGTTTACTAAAAAGGGTGCAGAATGGGTGCCATTGGTTCACCCTTATCTTTTCTTCCTCTTATCACACTCCCACGGCTTCTCGTCAGAGTTAACAGAAAGACAGGTAAGGCGCACTTTGCCTCTGTCTTCGTTTCATGGTTTAAGTTGTTCCTATTTGTGGTTTGTTTTACAACTGCTAAGGAGAATATTAGCTTAAAATACAGGGTGAAAGGAACTGTAGGGCACAACATCAATTTTCTTTTTGTAATTGTGTTTAAGGTGTTGCTGTAGTACGAAATAGGATCTCTTGAAAAATGACTGTAGTCCTACCATTTCAAATTCCTTCAGTCAGTCAGCAGCTCACAATCCTGCTGCTATGTTTGTGGATTGCTACTGCTTCATCAAAAAGTAAGCAATACATAACAATACAGTGCTTATGATCGAAGCTTTATTTTATGATGCATGTTGATAGCCACTTTTAGGCAAATATTGAACGAACTACAACGCTTTTTTGAGTTCAACTTTCCGCCTATTCATTAGGTTAGAAAGTTGTGCGTGTGTGCTCTTTAGTTTGTGCCTGAACATGTTAAAGATGTGATTAATGTCTTCCAGGCGTCCCAATGTGTGCCTGTAAATATCCCTTATCTTTATTACCAATCAATTTGAGACTCTTAAAGGTCAATTGCTCCTTTTTGTTGTTGCTGTCGTTGACAGTACTTTTCTTTATTTCCTTGTCAGTGTTGAAGATATTTAGGATTTTTTTTAAATACCATAATACCTACTAATACATTTCTTCTGCAAATATTTATTCTAGGAAGAGTTTTATGTCTTTTCCACAGTCTCTGTCCTTTCTCTCTGTCGTTCTCTGTAAATTTACAAGCACTTGTGTTTCATTAAAAATTGACTTACCAATATTATTTTACTATTTCTTACGGTTCGAAATATTCGTCGTCATAGCAGCAGCAATAGATGCTGTAGCGAAAGTAGCCTTAGTATGACTGACTTGAGCAGTAGTTTGCAACCACACTGATGATAATTTTTAGTGAAGGCTGCTTGTAGCGTATACAACTACTTTGAGCTTATTCAGGATTTTGATATCTTTCTCCGGGAGCACATTTTATTCATGTTTCAGATGGAAGTATCACGTGTTCTATACCAACCGTAGAGCTACTTCACGATGCCAATCTGACCTGTCATTTTCCTGAGGACCTCAGTGCTACTAAAAAAGACTTTTCTGTCTACCATTACGATAAAGGAGTGGATGCAGGTAAACTAATAAATGATGTTTAATTTTTTTTTAAATCTTCGGAAGGATCTTTTCATCGCGTCCAAGAATCCTGTGCACAAATTTTATTAATGAGGGAAAGAATGAAGTTTTTTTTAGTGGAAGCGCGTTGATTATCTAAGCGGTCGGATACTTGGGCTTTTAAAACATATTTAATTGTGAGCGCTCGTCAATGACTTCATTGCATTAAATGTAGACAATTGCCTTCAACTTGGGCAGAGTAAAGGATGGTGATGGTTGTGTCATTACACTTGTGTTTAAACGCCCAACCTGACAACTCTCACAGGTGAGAGGCTACAGAGACTCGCACGATTTCCTGAGCCTCACGTGCGAGTCTTGTCATGCCTGACCGGGTGGGAGTATAAGGCCAACTACTCAAAGCCGGAGGGTGGGTTGGTATTTTCTGAGTGCTTCGGAGGCTGGGAAAGTATAGACACACGAGAAAGCTGTTAGTCCAAGTGCCGAGGTACTGGACAACCATCGGAATCAGGTTCAGTTAGAAGTGTGTTCGAGAACAGAGCAATGGGGACCAAGCTGGAAGGTGCTGAGCAGAAGAAGTTTGAGGGTAAAGCTGTGCCTCTTGGACGCACCGTAGAGATCCGGGACCGCCTCCTTGCGGGAATAAAATGTGTGGTTAATATTTAAAGTAATGTCACTCATATAACTGCTTCATAGTTTTGTTACGGACGACTGTGGGAAAATTAAAAAAAAATTATTCCTTATTCATTCGAGGACCAGAGAACGTCATTCATTCTCACTCTCTCTCTCTCTCGGATTATCTCGGATTGTTAACAACAGCTTCAGAGATTTTTATATTTGGTTTTGTTTTGCTTGCTCAATAGCGCACGTATGTATGTGTATATCGACAAGTATAGTGTACTGACCTTTAACTATTTGTGTCGAGCCACGAATTCATAAATTATGTAATTAGCAAAATAATCAATAGGTTTTTTACAAAAAAAAGACGAATGCGTAATTACAAAATTTGAGATAGAGACAACGAAAATTGAAGAAAACTAAAGATTTTACTATTTATGTATGCATTAATAGTAGTAATGAAAGAAAGGAACAGCCAACGAAATTGTTGGGCTTTTTTTCGCAGATGCTGTACTAGACTGTTGGTGGCATTATGGTGTTATGGAGTGTATTCAAAAACAAAATGTCCACTTCAATCGGATCGTCGGTAGAACACTTAATTTAACATTCCAGCATGTGACTTCAAACTATACGGGCAAATACGCTTGTCAAGTGTCTGGCTACGACGCAATCTATTATAAGACCTGCAACTTACAAGTGAAGATCGGTAATTTGATATTTGTTTATTACAATGAAAATTTTGCGTACATCTAAATGTATTCCACCACAGTATATATATATTAATTTGAAAGAGTTAAATGCTGCTATGTTGGACGGGCAGAAATATCGAGAACACTGCATGAGACCCCTGGTCAGGGTTAGGTAACTGGAGTACCCTGAAAAAACTCCCCCAGATGTTACAAACAAAGAGTCTCCCGAGACGAGGTTTGAACCCATGACCTCTCACAGAAAATTGTACTCTGCAAAAACTGAACAAAAAGTTGGAAACAGCTACTAACTAGCATTAATGCATATAGTCCCACACTTTTGCACTGAACGGTGTGATCAGCGAGACTTACTTTAGCGACCAGCACAATCATGTCTAGAAGAAGGCCTAGAACCTACTGGAAGGCAAGTCAAAGTAGCGCAGCAGACAAAGGTCAAGTGTGGGGTCAAATGAACAGTATGGCACCTCCGGCCAAGTAGTGGCATGCCTAAACATTAACAGGCTTTGATTCATAATATTCACATACACACTTGTTCTTCAAATGGTAATATTTTGTACAAAGATAGAGACCTACTCTTGCACCAGTTAACACCATCGAAGATGTGTACAACACACTTGAATAAAGTGTAAACTTGTATTTTATATTGTTACCTTTGCATTGTGTCATAGAAGACTTTCGCATCCGTCTGTAAGTCAGCTCTAAAAAAACCCAGACAAGCTTAAAATGCTACCATGCTCATCGGAGTAAATATATATGACAATTGTACATAGAGATAAGAGAGATTTAGTTAGGAGCTGCTTAACTTCTGAAGCGTCAGAAGATAATGTCTAAGTATTCATAAATCAACATACATGCAAAATTAGTATATATATATACATTCAATACTAAGCTATCGTGGTATAAATTAGTTCTTATTTGTAAATTTTAACCTTTTTAACAATGAAAATATAGTTCTAATGTTCATGCCAGTGTACTTTACTTTTTAAGCAGGGGAAGAGATCTCACAAGCACCTGATTCACATAATCATTCTTTGCCTGTTGGGGTGTCATTGGGAGTTTTGCTACTGGCTGTACTTGTCATCATCGTCTTCCTTATACGAAGGCATAAATGGTGAGTAAGAAGTTAGCAGTTACTTGATTTGTTAAACTTATTCTTATCTTCTTATCTGCGAACACTTGTAAAGCACTTGGAGTTCATCGAAGCGATTTTAAAAAGGTTCAGACCTTTAGAACCTTAGGTAAAAGAGAAAATATAAAGTCAATGCATTCATGACTGAAATTTTTGTATTTAACCTGAAATAGTGAGTTTTAGTTTTCCACTATTTAATGACTGCAAAGTGATACTGCTAGTACTGTTATTCTAGAAGGCATGTAGTTAAAACTTAAAAATATACAAACTTAAGCTCTGTATCAGTATCTATATAAGTAGGTGCGACTTATTGTTTTCAGGATTGTTTGTAAGTCAGAATCCCATGTTTCCCAGCCTGGTTACGAAGATCACCCGATGTTACAGGTAAGAATCATTGCTAATCCTGTTTCGGAATTAAATGTGTCAAACGAAATAAAGTATACACAGTGTAACGGGGTATGTGTGTGAAGAAAGAATGTTCCAGTTCTTCTGTCTTGCCTTTTATATGTGTGTTCCTTTGAAGGTCCTCAAGATAGCAAGTGGAAAATGTTTTAAAGTATCATAGCTACTGAGAGAAAACGTATGCTGCTATTTTGTATTGTTTATAAGCTGAAGCACACTGAGGCTCATGTAGTCCTCCAGTGCTGCTGACCGGTACCAAAAAAACATTCAACCCAGCACACAGACAAGATTCGGCCAAGCTTGGACAAAGTTTGGGCCAAGCTAAAAACATTGGCCCAAGCTTGGCCGAATCTTGCGTGTTTTGCTAGGAAGTAATGTCAGACAAAAAAAACACATATATTTGCTAAAAAAGCTATAATTGAATATTGCTATACATGCACAGGTAGTTGTATTGTTTATTGATTTGTTACTTTCACTTCAGCTGCTAGGTTTATCTAATACTTTTTGATCTAAATATTTCATTTTTTATGTTTTCAATTATGGCACTAATGGAAAATTTTATATCTACATATACTATTTATTTTAGATCGAGGAGGAAGAAAAGAGCCAGAAAGAGATAAAAGGCAAGGTAGACAAAAATGCGAGAAGCTTTGACGACTATTTAAAAGAAGAAGTCTTACTCATGTTTCCAAACGTTTTCGAGGCTGTATATTTTGTGCCTCCCTTCTACTTTAACAAAACTCGAGACACGCCATTTTCTGTGGCCGATCAAGTTGTCAACGTGCTCCAACTTCCTGACCCATGTGACGTCAGACACGACCAAGCCATGCAGCACGTCCTCAACTGTTTACATTACGTGGCGATCCCAGGAGTAGAACAAATGTTTGTCCTCACCCAGTTTAAGTACACTGACTACCTGAAAAGCATCCCCGAGGAATTCAGCAACCACCTGCTGCCTGTGTCTTCTCTTGCAAATGAACACGAGCAGGACCGAAGTTTCGACTTCCTTATTATTCATAGACGATATGGTGTGATGGTTGGTGTTGTGAAAGATTGTAGCAGTATTAGTGACAAAAGAAAGTCTAAAATTGGAACAAATGCAGAAAGGGTGTGCAAAATATCAGAGGTCATAGAACAATTAAAGAGGGCTGGTGGATTTGTCACGGAGGCTATGTCAGACAAAGCAAACTTTCCCAAGGTTCGCCAGGTCTTGGTATTGTTCAATTGTGCACAGCCAACAATCGAAAGCCTTCCCCGAATAAATAAGGTATGAGCTTTTAGCTTACGTAACAGAAAGATATTTATGAAAATATTCTCAATTTTTTACCCATATCAGTAAATTTTGTATTATTTTTAAAGTATCTGCGTATAAAGCAGCTAAAATTTTAGGCATCGATGAGTTAGTGTGCAAATCAAAGTCAATCAGGGATCCTAGATGTTGAATACTTTAGCTAATTTTGTTAATGTTTACAGTTGCACCATCGCTTTCCATCCTTTGACGACACTGTTTTAATTATGCAATAATCACTCTTATTTATTAATATACATTAACAATTTAAAAGTAATGAAAGGCAGTAATTTTCCATCTCCTGAATGCTTAGGTGGTGGAGGCTGTTACACCTAACGGCTTGTATTGAAATGATAAATAACTTCAGGCGCAGCTTTTGTTTTGAGATAATACATATGAGTAGTATTAATGTTTATGATGATGAAATGATGACGATTCAATTCCCAGAACCCAAGTGAGCTATGGGCGATATCTTTTAAGACACTTCCTGACTGTCTGGAACCTGATTTTTGCCAAGTAAAGCAGTTTAAAGAAGAATGGGATAACATGGCTAAGGAAAGTCAAGACAGCTTTACACTGAATGACCAGCAGTACTTAGAGATAATAGGGAGGTAGTAGCATATTTTTTATGAGTATATTCTTTTCAGTAATATGATATATTTTAGTATACTTTACTAAATTTGCAATGATTTATGTTTATTTTAAAGAGTAATATGTGTTAGTTTATTTATTTTACTTAGTATTCTTAATTAAGACAATTCTTAATTAATACAAAGAATTCATCGTGATTACAGTTTCATAAAATTCTCACTTTCACTTTATTCTATAGAAAGAAAGAATTATAGGAAAGTCATTTCACATAACTCTTATTGTACCTTGGACAGTGTAATACGAAATCATATAACTGCACAAAACAATTATCACAGAAAACGCTAAAAATAGATTCTTCACTAGAAAAAATACTATTTTATATGTGTGCCGTGCGAGCTATTTTATTTGCCATGCACATTGTATTATTGTACACTGTAAATCCTTTTCTAACAATTTTAGAAGTCTTATTTTTGTTATGTCTTCCAGGTTCTGTGGACCAGCAACAACGCCTATTCTTTCAATGGAAAGTAAATCATATCAGTTGCCCAAAACCTTCAGTCACGCTGTGTCTTTAACTGGAGAGATCTTCGAGCGAAATTTGCTGATTCCAAAAATGACAGAGTTACTAAATGAGCCTTTTTTGTTCCTTGCTGGACCACCGGGTACGGGAAAAACGAGAATTCTGGGACTGGTGGGGAGTAAATGGGTTCTTGAGGGTCATCCAGTGCACATAATGAGCACATCGCCGGGGGGTAAACAAGCGGCTCGTCATCTAAAGCACCTGATCTCTAGTACAGTGTCTTCAGTACCAGTCAAAGTCTTCCACATCAAAATTGACTTAGGAAAAAAGAAGAGTATCGAAAAACAGCTTGATACCCTCGAAAAAAGTTTAAAAGAAGCCTATATCATCGCGGTCGAGCTAAACTTTCAAATGCAAGTATTCAAGTCTTTCATCTTTTGATATTATTGTTTATCTAAGAACATGCTGGATGGTCATCATTTTATGGTTTTGATGCTTCATAGAGCTTATCCGTCTGAGGAAAGAGCGTTACTAATGGGTGTTACATTTGTTTGTACTTTAAATATACACATATATTTTTTATCAAGCGTGACGATGTCCCAAATAATTAAGAAAATCAAAATTTATTGTTGCAGGAAACATGCCGCTAAAAGAATTCTTGCTCCAGCAGCAAAGTTGTAAGAGTTTGCTACTTTGGAACAAATTGATATTAAGGCAATGTTAAGAGGGAGTCTAACATATTAATCATAATCAAAAGAACGATTAAAGTACCCTTTGCCTTCGTGCAACAAGCACGATGCACTTTGACGAAAATATTAGACATGTGTATTTATACATAAAAACCTTTCTTGAAAAAAACACAAACAATAATACACAAGGCGTGAACGAAGGCGCATACAGGAAACCCTTAACAAATGATGATGATGACGATGATGATGATGATGATGATGATGTTTGTGCGTAATTGTTTATACTATTATACTCTAGTAATCTACAATATTCTATCTAAAATGTTTTAGTAAAAATATTGACTTGACAGTAGTTTGTTGTTACAGGGTTTTATATGGACGTGAGACGGTAAAGGCAACAGTGAGCTATGTGTAAGATTAATATTTTCTACTTAAAACAATTTCCTTGTAGATGATTGAAAAAGGGAGTAAAAAATAATACTGTGCATTGCCTCAGTGCATTTTTCATGTTCTGTTCTAATTTTTTTAGATGTTCATGATATAAGTATCCCTGTCTATGTTTCTTTTTTTATCTAGAGTATACTAGTAGTTACGTATTATATTGATTGAAAAGAATAAAGTTTGTTAATTTTAACAGAAAATCATCAGAAGATTTACCAACGACGATCACGTAAGGATATTTTTTATTCACTCGTTACTTAGCTTCTAGGGATTTCTAAGAGAGTTCTCTTAATTTTCAATTATTTTTGAAATGTAAATGAAAACACTCACATCATGACTCACATCATGCTGCAGCTGCTGCTGCTGCTGCTGCTGACGACGACGACGACGACGACGACGACGATGATGATGAGGAGGAGGAGGAGAAGGAAGAGGAGGAGGAGGAAAATCAAAACGATCTTTTAATAATAAAATGATTTTGTTTTCAGTGAGTTTGACATCGACAATACGCCACCCACAGGAGATAATATGTAAGATGCCTTTTTTAAAATTTAGGTTTTTGTCTCTCTATTTGTGTAAAATAGTGTAGAGTACTCTATAAAGTTATCCTACAGATATATTTTGCAATTACCACTTTTTCTACGACTGTTGACGATTATTGTCATTGTCACGACAAATCATTAAAACTGTTAATTTTTCATTTTTTTCTGTTTATAAATACATTTATTATTTACCAAGGTTTAGGGAAATATGACCTTAAACTAAAATTAACAAACATTTGCTACACACTAGTCCTTTAAGTGGGGATATGAGAGCTGATATATGAGGAAAAAAATAAAACATAAAGTATCATTTTATAAACGGAAAAAATGTCGTGTTCATTTATACGCTTCTTTGTGTGCATGATGACAGTTGGACTCTTTAAAATGGGGAAGCTAACGTCAGCCAGCTTCCGGAAATTAAGATTTTAATAGTGGTCTTGACACAATCGTTAGAAGAAACGTTTGTACCATACTTTGCCTTTAACTAGGATACTAAAGATTATATGTGGAAAAAGCAAACGATTAAAGATACACTATACTTTTATAGCCAGAGGAAGAAACGTGTCCAGTTCCTTTTTAAGGATCTTCATCGTCGTTTCCCCAACCTTCACATGTGGGGCGCTGGCTGCACAAAATTGGACCTCGAAGTTCCAGACCTGCGAGTGGAGTTCCTAACAGAATGTTTATCTTGTCCCCCTTCTGTGCGAAAAGAGGCTTGTGAGAAAAACCGTGTATATGGGGTGGGAAAACACAGTGAAAACCAGTATCCTGTACCCACCAGTGGTCCACCAGTCAAGCACTTCTATCACCAAGGTCAAGGACATTTCAAGGAGCATCCACCACAAGAATGTACACTTTGCACGAAAGACATGATCAGCTTTTTGATCCACGATCTCTGCATTAAAGGTGAGCGGATATTTGTTGCTCATATAAACTCAGATATTTGTAAGAAGTTCCTTTTGTCTATAATGCAGCTTAGCCTGTGTATTACACTCACGGTCTCTTAGAAATGAAAACTTTTCCACACGCGTGTGTGTCTGTACATTTGTGCTTGACGTTCATACTTTTTCTATTTTTTTCTACAGATGAAAGCACCAAGGCAGATGTCACCCAGCAAGAGATACAGGTCAATCGTCTATTGCAACCTGCTCCTATTCAATACAATGACATCTTAATTTTCTTTGAAAGTGATGTGAACAACAGCACACTAATGGTGAAGTCTCTCGTGGCTGAAGGTATACCGGTTCAAGTTATTAACCACCCGAATCAGTCTACGGAAGTCAGGCAAGAAAAAAACTCCGTTTTGGTAGCAAAATCCAGCCTCTATCTGGGATATAAAAGAAAGGTGGTGGTGTTTGTGGAGGGCGATACAGACAGTAACGACATCACTGTGAGATGGAACAGGTTGCGATGCTGGACTTGCTGCACTTCACAGCTGATCCTGGTGCACAACGTGAAGACTTGAAGGATTTCATTTTGCCAACAAGCAAACTTTAATTTACCGTACATTTCCTTGAATTTTTCTGCATTTTGTACTACCCCCTTTATTTAAAATAATTCTTTTACATTTTATTTTTTGCTAGCTTGTGTAAAAAGGTGTTTGTGTGTTGATATAATATTGCCATTTCTGTATTCTGTTCAGTTCTAGGAGAATTTTTCTATATACCAAATTAAGATCTTTGCGTAACGTGATGGATACTTTGAAAATTAAAGAAAAAAATTAATTAATAAAATAAATAATAATCATTTATATAATAATAATACAAAAAAGTGAAACAGAGGGTTTTTTTACATTTTTGAACAGTATTGTCATCAAAGCTGTTGTGTTTGCTAACTTTTTGCCATTGTTTACATAGGTTTTGTGAGTAAAAGTGCGCTTCAAATAAGTTATAGAAAAAAAGAATCTTTTTACCTTATCTTATATTCGTAGTATATGGATAAAAAATAAACTTAAAAGTGTGAAAGAATCGTTGGCTTATTGAAAAAAAAAGATTTATATTCTTCAAGGTTTTGTTTTGCTCTTCGTACAATGCTATCTTTTATCAGCAAGAAAGAATTGTACTATAAAGAAACCAAATTACAATCCACCCAGAGCCAGAAGTCGCTTGACTTCTACACACACATCAAAATTATTCTTGTGCTTCCTTTCTTGTTTATTGTTATCATTGATGATCTTTGTAAGAAAATGGGTTTTTACATCCAGGTTAGCTACTGTTATTCCCTAACTAAATTTTTGTATGTACCTTTTTGATTACATATCTCGTGACCTACGTACTGAGTGCAACTAGTATTGAGAACGGAAAAAGCAAATGATATGGATGAAGTGACGATAAATACGCTAGTACGAATTATTCAGTGGATTTGTAGACTGCTAGTGAAAATCGTTGTTTTACTTTCTCAAATGATTGTTTTACTTTCTCAAATGATTGTTTTGCATAGGCTAATGTATGTGTTATATATTTTCTAATGAATGAGGGAGTTGCAGAATGATTTGAGTTAATGTTACTTTCAGAATAGGAAAATTATTTGCAGTGCTTAATTATTGCTGAAAGTTGTCGACTCAGAGTAAAGATAAAGCAATAAACGTGTTAGTTTACCCTGTGCATGAAAAACCTGGATTTTTAAAGTATGAGTAACCTGGTCAAATGTAGTATTCTAGGCTCTTGGTATCATAATCATAATCATAATTATTACGTTTTAGAAGACTTAATAACTGATCATGATAGATTAAGTAGGGATTTAAAGAAAATTGTGTTTTAAATGTGTAGAACAATAAACGATTAAATAGCGTTTGTGTCTTCCTACAAGATGTGCAAGTTATTTGTTGATTATCATTGAATGTGTTGTTTACTTTTAAAAGCACGATTGTTTGTAAAATGCGTAAGGCTAGACTTTCTTAATATGTATATAATAACACAGAAAACGGGAAAAAGGAGAAATGATTGGAGACATTCGTTCACCAGCCCCTTGACTGGTCCAGATTGTTGGAGAAACACGCGAACAACAGCTTAGAGAAAAAGTAAAGGAACAAACAATACAGAGACGCAAACAGAGAGCTTCATATCAGAGCGGAGGATAAGCCACCCACTCAGCCGCAGGTGTCCTCGACCTTTCGAAAGAGCAACGGTCGAAGTCACTGATAAAGAGAAAATAAACACAACTAAATAAATTGTTGTGCCTCTTAATGAAAGCAGTACTTCGTTCACTTGTTCAAGCAAGAAACATCGTAAATGTTGTTCATAATAATACGACACAAAGAATAATGACGAGGCGGAGCCGCAAACGTGCAGAACTCACGTTTCCAACTCGAACACAGTGACTACCAGAAGAACAGTAGTAGTAATATTTTTAATATGCATTTGTTTCCTAAAATGAAAGCTTACTAATTTTATTAAGTAGTCAAACCCAACTTTTTAGTTCGCGTGACATCCATTAATTTAATCATTTTTGAGAAACCTCCTACAGCGAGGTTTGCTATAAGGAGAGCGTTTAATGACTTATTTATTACTCTCTCAGAGGTGGAGTTACATTTCTGAGAAATCAGACAGACCACTGACGAACATCTGCCAGGTAAAAGGCATACACCTTCGTACTTAGCACTAGAAGAGTATCTCTATAACACGGGCTGTCGCTGTATTTTCAGTCCAACGCACTGGCTAAATGTTGATATCCTACCTTTCCCAAAGGTGTATTACAGTGTTCAGGTCAGATTGACTCCAGTTATTTTTGAATTCTCTGCATCTCGTTGTTGTATTTATTTAAGTAAATGGATCTTACTGAAGCCTTCCTAATTGTATGTCTACCCATTTTTATCTACTTGTTAGTACAAATATCACTATATGTTAATGCTCGTTGTTATTGTTCAGTCTTATTTCTAACATAAGCTAATCGCACTTTTATTTTTTTCTATAGTTAGACACAAAGCAGTCTGGCTGAAGGCCAAAACTATCGAGTAAAGCACGATAACGGGGATTCACATTGATTATCGCGAAGAGTGTCAATAGTGTACCGACGGAATTCTCTATGTTTACTACTGGCTGTCTAGTCATCAGTTGTTTGCGAGAACGAGTAGGTGTTTACTTCCCGGGAATGTGAGGGTGGATTGACTCACCACAAGTTGGGATATGCAGGCACATGGAGATACCTGAGTGGAAGGAAGGTGATTTTTATATATAACTCTCTCGAATTATACTGGCCTGATGGCTGGAAATTTATTGATATATGTATAGATCTTCCAATTATAATTTGATTTTTCCGTGTATGTAGAGAGTATTAATTTGAATTGAGTGCGTGCGGACGTGTTAATTCCGTAAGTTGGCGTGAAGCGAGGCAGCAGGGGTGTCCATCCCTTCTCCCTTCACTTTCGACACACTTATTGTCAGCTGTGTTTGTTTACATAATAATATTCGATTTCTAGGCACTGCTAATGGATGTGTACTTCTTCATGTCCGCTTCAGCACCAGGGTAGTTGAATTCCTATGTGTAAAGTTGATTCACGACTCCTCACGTTTCTTCTGAAGAGCTGCGATGAAAAGAAGAAAGTGTTAATCTTTTTCAAATCTCATTCGTTCGCTTTGCTTAATAATGTAATCTTACATCCATTAAGACGCAATAAGGGAGACATATTGAAAACAGTATTCTTTCCTAGATATTTGTCTTTTTTTCATCATACTTAACACATCTAACAAAAATTAGTTTTGTCTTGTGTGAGGATTTCTATGACTAGAGTGGAGCGCAGTCTAGTCATCTCAGCGGGAGAGATGGGTGTCTCGTATTGTTAGATCATTTATACCCAGAGTTAACCCTTCACAACCCAGTCAGTCATATCACACATCCGCAGGCTCCTGCACAGGTAATTCCTTCCACTCGCGTGCGCAAAGCAACAACTGTAACGCAATTACAAAACAATTTTTCATGTATTTTTCATTTTATCATAGCTTTAAAATAGAGCTTTTGGCCATTTCCGTCACTAAAACTTCCATTCACTCTCTAACCATCCATGTATATATCTTTCTAATAACCTGCTTTACTTTGTTCTGGTCTACACAACTGGTTTGTGACATCAGTATACAACCTTCTATAAACATATACTGTTATTCTTTTTCCAGAAGTGAACAGAGTATCAAAATGACTACAAGGCTAAATTTTCTCCAACACAATTTCTCCGGCTTTTCTCCAGCTTGGTCGTTCACACAAACATTCTTCATATTGTTGGTCTGTGTCCCCACTGTCATTTTTTCAGCCGAAGGTTAGTAACAACGATACTCCTATTTAAAATGTTTCCACATTTAAATCAGGATTTCAAAAAGAGATTTAATAAATTTTTTCCTGCAATAATAAAAGTAGCAATTACGTTATAGATAGCAAACGTTATATTGCATAGGTCTTAGTATGTATTTGCTCATATAGTACATTTTACTCTTTTGCAAAGTTTTTAAATATGTTTGCGAAAATAATACAGTGAAAGTATCTTTGCATGTCATATAATGGACTGGCTTGGCTTAGTTCCTAGTTTTATATATATATATAAACGAAGAAACTAATAGTCTCTTTTAAACCTCGCTAAGCGCTTGATGAAGTTTAGCAAAGTCTATGTATAATCGTCATATAATTGGTTTGCCGGACTTTGTCAAACTTTTAGGCATATTTGGTTAAGAAAGATCTTTATTAGAATCACGATGCAATTTCTGTTACAATATTTAAAGCTGCGTTCATTTGTAACCTGCAACAGCAGTACATGCCATACGCCTGGAAAAACTACCACTAGGTCAAATACCCTGGAGTGACTTTTGGTAATGGAGGTGACATAACTTTGCGAGGCTTCTTACATACACCTTAGCATCTACATTTTGACTTTCACTCCCTGGCATACGAATCCACGAATAAAACATATAATCAAACTTTGCCTTCATGATTTTCGAGATTTATATTTCTCCTTCACACATTCTAGAATTTGTTTTACTTCTTGCCTTTGTGGTCATTTATGCCAAGAGTTTTGGGAAAATTGAATGTGTATTACATGTAGACGTGGGTCATGACTTAAGGATGACAAAGATGATCCCAGAAATTAGTGATCACAGAAGATCATTTAATGTCTCTTTTACCTCTCATGCACGTGTAGAGAGCAAGATCAGGTGCACAGTGTTACCTGTACTGCCTCTCAGTGATGCTAACCTTACCTGTTACTTTCCCGAGGACATCAGTGTAACTAGGAAAGACTTCACGGTCAATCATTATGCTCAACATGGCAGTGCAGGTAATAAAATAATTGTTATATTTATTATTTCTTTTTTGTTGATTTCCTCTCTCAATCTATATATAAATGCAAGATCATAGAACGATCTACATTGCATGTGACCCATAGGCTTGATTTTGAAACAATAAACCTTACGAATTAAAAATATATTGTATAATAATAATACTTAATATAATACTAAAATAGCAAATGCAACAAAATAAGAAGCTATCCTTTACTCCATAGTGCAAAAAATCAAAGTATCAAGCTTGTATTTGAATGCGATGCAATGCTGTCAATACTGACAATTACTTTGTCACCAGTTGCTGTTATTGACTGCTGGTGGATAAAAGGCAAACTCGACTGCTATTCTCAACATGGTGTGGAGTACAACAAGACTGTTGGCAAGAGCCTGACAATAACATTGAGACAAGTGACTTCAGCCCATACCGGCAAATATGCTTGTCAGGTGTCCGGCTACGAGTCCAGCTCTTTGGAAATTTGCGAGTTGCATTTAAAACTCGGTAATGTTAGATTTGTTTTGATAATGTTTTGCGGCCCTGTGCTCCACTCGGGGCGATTAGGAACAAGAGAGACAAATCAAGAAATGTTAAATTATTTTACTCGCACAAAAACAGCTCTCCATCACTGGTGCGGTTTTCAATTAGTGTTTTGCTTATCTTTCTCTTAACCACGTCCACAGTTTACTCTTTACCAGATTTACTGTGGATTGTTTAATTTTTCTATCGATCTGATATAAATAAAAAGCTGTTTGCTGTTTAAATTTTATTGGAAAAATACATTCTGTAATTTTCAGGAAAATAATTTAACTCTTTTTGGTTTGACGTTTTTAATTTTTATAAAAAAAATGAGACTCCGTTGCTTTTGTCAAAGGTACCGAGAACACCTGCAGAATTACCTATGACAAGTCTGTGAGCAGGGCAAGGCTGGATTGCTTTTTAGACAAAGACATCACAGAGGCAAGAAAAAGTTTCGCTGTATATAGAACCCACGGTCAGGACAAACAAGGTATGACATCATTACACGTGATAGATTAATAAAACACGTATATAGACACTTACTCTCAACCGAACATATCTTTTCGTACTTAGAGAACCATGAACACTCAAGAGCAAATAAAATTTTTTTTTTTCGTTCATTACCGATTTGTTTCTATATATAGCAGTCCTGGCCGAGTGTTTGTGGGAGAACAACCAACCAAAATGTCAGGTTGCCAGTGGTTACCAGCTCCAAGATGCAGTGTCTTCATATCTTACTCTGTGGATACAGGAAGTGACGAAAGAGAAGGAAGGCAATTACTCTTGTTTGCCTGCGGGCTCCTTAATTACTCAACAGAACACTTGCGTCTTGTCTGTGTCTGAAGAAGGTAGATTTTCAACTAATCTCTTATTTAAAATATAGTCATTTTGAGTGTGTCAAACAATAAAACAACAAAAATACTTATGTACACAAATATGCACAGTACATGTTTGAATATAACGAGACATCCCTACACTGGTTATTTCCTACTTTTCACCATATTTGTCGTTGTATGAACAGCAGCATTAAATGCAGTAATGATAAAACTTAATATTAGTGGTTTAGCGTTAATTTGAAGCTAAACTGATGACAATTGTTGGTAAAATTAGGTTGCATTGTACACAATTAAGCTCTATGAGATTTTGTTCCTGATTCAGATCTTATTTATGCTTCAGATGAAAATATCACATGCTCTGTACCGATCGTGAAGCTACTACAGGATACCGTTCTGACCTGCAATTTTCCCGAGGACCTAAATGTTACGAAAAAAGACTTTTCCGTCTACCACTATAATAATGGAGTAAACTCAGGTAAACCATTAACTGATAATTTAATCTCAAATACGTCTCCACCCCATCCAAGAATCCTTTATAAATATTCATTGGAAATAAGTAACGTTGGTTACAAGGGTGGCCTGTTAGATGGTATATGTGTAAAGGTCTATATATCAAAAATGCTCGTAAAAGACACTTTTTTACATTAAATGTAAGTAATGGCAGCCGAGATGTAAACATAGTATTATTTAACAAAAGCCTATTTACAATCACAGTTAAATACAGCTCTTGTCTTACTCATCTGCCCTTGGGCCTGCACTGGATTTTTGGGGTGGCCTTAGCTTGTATCATTAAAGGCACAACCATAGGTAAAGGTAGGCTTTTATGTTAATATTAAGACTTCTGAACTGACCAATCTTTGCAAATATTCTGTCACAGATTGGGCATTTCTTCGCAAAATGAGATGTCAATATTTAAATGCATATCTCAATCATAATTGCAATAACTGTTTGTTTACAGATCAAAGCGCAATAATTTGAAAAAGAGATTGTTCTTAAAGATTTATTTTAAGACTATGTTTCGTCAGAAAAACACATTATGGTGTTTTGTTTGGTACATTTCACAAAGAACTGAATGTGTAGAATATGTAAAACCATTTATCAGTATCATCATATGAGGATCTCAGGAATACTATCACACCGCCAATCTTGAAATGTGGTAAAGCTTTAGAAATTGTTGAGATGTTCTTTGTGTTGCTGGCTCATTCGAACATGTTTGCTTAAGCATTCTTGTGTTGTCTTTCATCTAACTCTGTCAAGCCATGATTTCAGATATATTATTAATAAACTAGTCAGTGGCTTATTGCAAAAAGTAAATAAATGCGTACACACTGAATTTAGGAGTGAAATTATACAGGTGTAAGCAAACTCCAGATCGGACGATTTGTTTATAGATTAGTAAAAAAGGAATAATTCAAAATTTTGTTGTTGGTTTTATCCGCAGATGCTGTACTTGATTGCTGGTGGTTTGGTGGTACTTTGAAGTGTATTCAAAGCCCGAGTGTCCAGTACAATCGGATTGTCAGTAAAACACTTAGTTTAACAATCCGACGGGTGACTACAAACAATACAGGCACATACGCTTGTCAGGTGGCTGGCTACCACCCGACTTACTTTAAGACCTGTGATTTACAAGTTAAGATTGGTAAGTTCCTATCTGATCATTTTTTAAACAGAAAAATAACTACGGACATGTATTTCCCTTTGTTAAAAATGGTAAAATTCTCCTAAGCAGGTGATGAGAGTAATCATTCTCTGGGTGTCTGGCTATCCGTGGGAGTTCTGCTGGTGGCTGTCCTTGTCATCGCTGGGTTTATTTTACTGAGGTATAAAGGGTAAGTAAGAAGTTAGCAATTACTTTCATTATTACCTTTATTCTTACCTACAAGACTCTTATATCAGTTTTTGTTATTTCAAGCAACTTTTGTCCACAACAGATCCAATAAAAGAGAAAGATAATATCAATACCTCAATCACTAAAATATGTCCCTCACCTCAAAATAAGCAATGTTACTGTTGTAGTTTCTTAATGAATTTTAGATAAACATTTAAAAATAAGCTCTAGATTAATATCTATATAACTATGCATTACTAATTGTTTTCAGAACGATGAAGATTATGTCTATGGTTTGTAAGATAGAGTCACTGTCTCCACAGCCACATTATGAAAATCAGCCGATGATGAAAGTATGAATCATTATTAACCTTTTTTTGGGAACTAAATTTCTGAACACAATTTATCCGAGGGGGTGTGTGTACAATGCATGCTGCAGTTTTTGTCTTCAGATGTTCGTGAATATATATATATATATGCATAATATGAGGCTTTGCAAATGGCTTTTATGGCTGAGCTCGCACCTGCGTATACTATAGAAATCTTTTAAGGTCAACAGAGTGACCGATGAAATATATTCTTAATGAATCATAGCTACTGCAAACAGAAACAAATAACAAGCATAACAAGCACTGTATACTGCAATGTCGAAAACATAAATAAGCAAAAATGATTAAAAACATAGACAAACATATTAAAAAAAATGAATAAATATTCAAAGCAAATAATCAGGCAGGTAACAAGAGTTTTTTTTAACACGTAATCATGCTAGCAAAAGTATGAATGTTGAACTCATAAATATAATATATAAGTGTAGCTTTGACTAAATTCCGCAAATACTCTTGTAACAAGAGAGAACGCCTTCTGCTGTAGCGTCACTCTTTGCCGGTGTTTACAAACAACATCGTGTATCCTACTTTCCTGCTTGCTGGTACATATAGCATGCAAGTAATGTTAGTCAACAGAAGCATATCTTGGATTAAAAGAATCAGTGATTATTGTTGTAAATCTACATTGCATAGCAATGACAATGACAATAATAAATTTAATTTGTCCCAGTGGGCAACGGTAAGGTGCTCTAGTTACTCTACTTCCTTATATATTCGTTAATTTTCCCTTTTGCTACCAGAGATATTGTATTTAATGCTTTACAAAATTAAATCTTTTAAAGTCGTTTCCATCACGGGATTATGAAAATTGAAAAGTGATGCTTTTATTATTTTATTTTAGATCAATAAAGAAGAAAGAAAGAGCCAAGAAATAATAAAGGACCGGAGAGAAAAAACTAAAATGTTTGAAGAATATTTGGAGAAAGAAGTCTTAAATACGTTTCCAAACACATTTGAGTCGGCATATTTTGTACCTCCAGTCTACTTCAACAAAATTCGAGACACACCATTGTTTGTCGCCGATCAAGTAGTCGCCGTTCTCGAACCCCCTGACCAAGTGGATGTCAGACACGACCGAGCCATGCAGCACGCCCTAAACTGTTACGTGACCACCCTAGGAAAGGAACAAATGTTTGTCCTCACCCAGTTTAAGTACACTGACTACCTGAATAGTATCCCCGAGCAGTTCAAAGGCCACCTGCTGTCTGTGTCTTCTCTTGTACAAGAACACGAGCAGGACCTAAGTTTTGACTTCCTTATTATTCATCGACGATATGGTGTGATGGTTGGTGTTGTGAAAGATTGTAGCAGTAATGTTGCCAAACATGAGCCTGAGACTGACACAGATACAACGAAGCTAAATCAAGTGTCAGAGGCCATCGAACAATTCAAGATGGCGAATAGATTTGTGACTGAGGCTATGTCAGACAAAGAAAACTTTCCAAACGTTCGCCAGGTCTTGGTATTGTTCAATTGTACACAGCCAACAATGGAAAGCCTTACCGGAGATATCCCTGGCTTTAATCAGGTGCTACCTTTTACCTCAGTTAATGGTAGAGAAATGTTTACTAAACACCTTTGTCTTTGTTTGCCGATTTTTAGCGAATATTGCATTCTTTAGCCTTCCTCTAAGAGTATATGGGTATTAAGCAACGAGCTAACATTGTGTCACCGACGAATAGAATTGCAAAAATAAAGTCCATCAAGTATTCAAGTTTTAAAGCACTTTTCAACTATTTTGTTGATGTTTCCAGTTGAGTCATAGCTTCATATTTAATTGACTACACTAGTTTCCTTTGGCATTATATGCTTATGTTTACTAATTAAAGATGTTTGACAAGTTCACGTTTATCCTAACTTAAAATGTAGGCGTAGCAGTAGTTCTAAATATGAGTCGTATTAACGATGATGAGGATGTAATTTTCAGAACCCAAGTAAGTTTTGGAGGGTATGTTTTGAACGACTTCCTGACTGTATGGAACTTAATTCTGGCAACAGCTTGAATAGGTTTAAAGAAGAGTGGGACAAATTCGTAAAGAAAAGTCAAGACAGCTTTACACTGAGCGAGAAGCAGTACTTAGCGATACTAGGGAGGAAAGTATCTATTCCATATTTCAACATATTTTCTTCTATATTATGCAGTATGTTACGGTACTTTACTAATACTGAAGAAACATGTAGTAATGTATAATTATTTTGTAGATTAATATTCTATGTTCAATTTACTATTTATTTCATTATTATTTTCTTTTCTGCTCTAATCAACACAATGAACTTTTTCTAAGACTTGATAGCTATCACATGTTTATAAAAAAAGTTTATTACGTTATTATTATAGAAGTATTTCAAAAATATGTTTATAAAATCATATTTTATATTACTGCATATGTATTTTTAACAGACTAATACAAAATCAAAAAAGATAAACAAATATAGAGTACGACAATGACTTCTATTATAGACTCTTTAAGAAAAACAAAAGATTTATTTGTGTTTGCCGTAAAAGTGTGGTTTATAATTTATTAAGGATGCTACATCCTTGTACACATGTGTGTTAGTCATTTACTAAGTATTTTAAGTGGTATCTTTGTGTTGTGTCTTTTAGGTTCTGTGGACCAGCCACTACTTCTGCTCTTTCAATGGAAGGTGTATTATATCAGCTGCCCAAATCCCTCAGCCAAGCAGTGTCCTTAACAGGAGATATGTTTAAGCGAACTATTTTGTATCCAAAAATGACTAAATTACTAGATGAACCTTTTTTGTTCCTTGCTGGACCCCCGGGCACAGGCAAAACCCGAATGCTGGGACTGGTGGGTAGAAAATGGGTCTGTGAGGGTCATCCAGTGCACATAATTAGCACATCGCCGGGGGGTGAAGAAGCTGCAATTCATCTACATCAGCTAATCTCTAGTACAGTGTCTTCAAAACATGTCAATGTGTTCCACCTAAAACTAAACTTGGAAGACACTACGAGTGTCACAAGAGAGCTTGATATTATCCAAAGACATTCAAATGAAGCCTACGTCATTGCAGTCGAACTGAACTTTCAAAAGCAAGTATTTTAGTCACACAAATTAATCTAAAACTAAAACTAACTGTGAATTTAAGAACATGCCGTGTAGTCAAAATTTCATGGTTTTAAGAAGGCGTATACTTTCCGTCTGAGGAAACAATTGTTGCTAATATGTGTTCCATAATAGTTTTCACTTTAAAAATAAACAGAAAGCTTTTCCAAACAACATAGAATGCGGGAAAAAAATTAGAAAATCAATATTTATTATTGCAGGAAACAAGTCGCTAAAAGATTTCTGTCTACAGTAAAAACGTGGTGAGAATTTTTAAGTTATCAATTAGGCTTATTGTTTTCAGGAAGCTGTGAACATAATAATCATAATTTTAAAAAAACTTTAAAATTACTTTGCACAACGCACGTTCACAAAAACATTGTATGTGTGCATACATTATAAAAGCAAACAAGAAAACACGATAAGCGAGAGAAATAGGACATACAAGAAACACTTAAAATTAGATGATGAGGAGGAGGACAGTTTTTGTGGTGGTTGTGGTCGGAAGTCTAAAGTTTTTTTTTAGTAAAATGATTATTTTGTTCCAGGGACATCAGGAATATCCCAACCGTAGGGAATAATATGTAAGAAACTTTTTGTTTTACACAATAAGAGTACTTTATGATGTTTCCCTAAAAAATTTATAAAAGTCTGTTTTGCTAGGACCAGCGATAAGGAAGACAATGCATTCAGAGTTAAACTTTTAACCTTTCTGTCTCTTAATACATTTCTCACATTATTATTTTATTTATAAGTTGAGTATCGTTAAGAGATAATAACTTACCTGCAAAAAAATTCATTTTTCACTGACCAAAATTCTTTACGGATTATTTACTATAACTCCTTTCTTTCACATGATAACTATACCTTTAAGAAGGATCCCTTATTGGTATAAACGCATTGGCATAGCATAGATAGCACAGACCTCTGAATAACGCATGGAAACATTTATGCTCTGAATGCCTCGGCTATCAGTAGAGATAGAAATGTAAATAATGTTAATTACACATGTCTTAGGTGTTAACTTTCGCTTCTTCGTGTGTACGGTGACATTTAAAGTCATTTATCTCTGAAATGGATAATCTGAATTAACCCAAGTTAAAGTAAATAAGATGTGACAATGACCTTGACAAATTCATTACAACTAACGTTTTTACCCTACTATGCCTTTAAGTGGGCAGATAGAAGATTGTATATGTAAAAAGCAAAAATCAACGATTAAATATAAACAATCATTTTACAGCCAGAGAAAGAAAAGTGTCCCGTTCCTTTTTACTGAGCTTCGTCGTCGTTTCCCTAACCTTCACATGTGGGGCGCTGGCTGCACAGACCTGGACCTCCAACCCAAAGTGCCAGACCTGCGGGTGGAGTTCCTTAGCGAATGCTTAACTTGTCCTCCTTCAGTTCTAAGAGAGGCTTTTGAGAGGACTCGTATATCCGGGGTGGGAAAATACACTGCAAACAAGTCCCCTGTACCAACCAGTGGTCCACCAGTCAGGCACTTGTATCATCAAGGTCAAGGACATTATGTGGAACATCCCCCACAAAACTGTAAACTATGCGCAAGATACATAATCAACATTTTATTTCACGATCTCTGCATCCAAGGTTAGTAGATATTTGTTGCATATAAACAATGGTATTCTCAATGAGAACAGTTATTTTTCTCACATATTTATATTAAGTTACTTTTTTCTGCGCTAACTGCAGCTTCGTCTACCCATCAGACCCAAGATATTTTATGTTAAATCTTTATCGCGCGGGTGTGCGTGTTACGTTTATCACTTTTGAAATTTTTCCACAGGTGAGCACATCAAAATAGATGTAACCCAACAAGAGATACACACCAATCACCAACTGCAACCTGCTCCTATTCGATACAGCGACATCTTAATTTTCTTTGAAAGTGAGGTCAACGAAAACACTCCAATGGTGCAGTCTCTCGTCGCTGAAGGTATTTCAGTTCAAGTTATTAGCCACCAAAAGCAGTCTACCATATTCAGGCAAGAAAAAAGCTCCGTTTTGGTAGCAAAATCCAGCCTCTATCTGGGATATAGAAGAAAGGTGGTGGTGTTTGTGGAGGGCGATACAGACAGTAACGACATCATTGTCAGATGGAACAGGTTGCGATGCTGGACTTGCTGCACTTCACAGCTGATCCTGGTGCACAACGTGAAGACTTGAAAGATTTTCTTTTTCCATCAATCAGACATTTTGATTTACCATACATTTTCTCTAGACCTTCCTCTTATCTTCTTTCTCTCTTTATTTAAAATAGTATTCTTTATTTTACTCAGTTTTATCGATGAGGATGAAGAGATTGTGTAGGGGAATCGAATCGAAGAGGCACAAGTTCAGGGGAATGTCACTGAGAGAGTCACAAAGAAGATGGCGGAGAAAGCCGTTGTGTTTTCCCCGCTCACACCGCCATTTTTAGAGCACCTGCTTTTCTCTTATCCATGACGTCATTATTTTGCTTCAAGTGACGGGAAACAAATGACGTCAGACAGGAAAGACGTCAGACACAAGACGTCATTCATACATCAAACAATACGAGACCTACACAACTCACTACAGCGAGATATTCTATAATTAACATTATTACTGTGTATCTACCCTTGTTTATTGTTACTATTGCTGATCTTTATGAGAAGATGTGTTTTTATAAATACATCTATTGCTGCGCATGTTTTTGTTTCCCAGGTGTTGAAATGCAGACATCTTGTCATTATGTGTTTTACTTGCAATATTCAGCTCACGCTTTAACAATAATGTAATCTTTATTCTGCTCATGACAACTGTTATGCATACCAAATGTTTATATTTTTAATCCAACTGTTACTTACATACTCCTGTATTGATTACTAGAATTTTTCTGGTTCAAGCAGCTGCTGGTTTAATATATTCTCCATTGTCTACAACCCTTTCTTGTTAGATTTTCTACCTGCAAAATCTTGGCATATCTAATATGGATAATCCAGAAAAGCTTAAATGTAACATGTAAACGCAAAATATTGTGCTAAAAAGTTAAGCCATAGCTCTACTTTAAAATATTTCCTTCTTATAATTATCACCCTTTCATAAAATTATTTACACTGAAAAATTCCTATCTAGTAAACGAATTATAATAAAATGTTATCTGTAGAAAGAAAAAATATAAATCGCTAGACTCTGTGAAAGACTAAATGGAATGTCATAATCAATTCTATGATAAATAATTTGCAGACCAAAGTAATGAAAATCTTGCATGCCCACCATAATAATGTTTGTTTCATTAGTACGTTAATTAACAAATAGCAAGATTTTTTTCTACAGAATAATTTTTTTCGGACATTAATTCGAATTATCACCTAGAAAATCTAACTGAATATTATATATAATCCGAAATATATGTGCGTGTGTCTGCTCTAGTGAACTAGGAGTGGAGGAGGGATCTGCATAAATGTCGACCTCAAAGTTATCCTGTACTTGATCCATACAATACCTGTGTATATGGTTTGAATTACTTTATTACATATCCAGTTATTTGTATTTGATGTGATTAAAAGACGTACAAGTGGGAAAGAGAAAGTGAGAGACAGAATAAGGTTTGTGTGTATGTGTGCGTGCACATGTTGGGTGTTTGGAGGGCGATTGCATCAATATGAATATGTGAATATCCTTTAGAAATTATTCATACTCTGCAGAAAATTGACTTTAAAATATCTCAATATATCTGATGCATTCAAGCAATAAGGCAAGAATAAAAAAAAACTGACACGACTTTACTATATGAACTTTTTTTTTTTATTACTTAGAAATGCGACATAAAAGAACCAAACGAGTGGACGACTTTGTGTGCACAAATATTTACTTTAGAAAAGTATACGTGTAAATTAAGAGGAAAAAAGAAAACAAAGATACTTTTTAACTATACATTTATCATTTGTTTTGCCCTAACTAATTTGAGCGGCCCGGTGGCGCAACGGTTAGCGCCTGTCACCAATACAGTGAAGGTTGGCTGCCCTGAGTTCATTTCTCGTCTCGGGCACGCTATTCTTTCTCTGCACGTGCTGCTTGCCGTAATATAGCCTCAGTTGCTGGCACGGCGTAAAACACCAATGCCCCCCTCCCCCAACTAAATTTGGTTATTTCCCTTTTTATTACATATCCAGTCACCTACATATTATTTGAGTACAAAAAGCATGCCTAAAGTAAATAGCAGAGGATATATAAATGTGAGGTACAAATAAATATTCGAGTGTGAATTAATTACGGGATGTATATATGTGAACTGCTAGTGAAAATCGTTGTTTCTACCTTCTCCAATGTTTGTTTTGCAATGTCTAATACACGGGAAACGGGAAAAGTGAGAAACGATCGGAGTCAATCATTCATTAGTCCTTTTACTGGTACAGAGTGTTGTGGAAATACTTGAATAGCAGAAGAGAAAAAAGGAAATGAAAAAATATAGATAGGCAAACAGAGAACTTCATATCAGACCCGATGATAAGCGACCCACTCAGCCGCAGGTGTCCTCGACCTTTGGAAAGAGCAACAGTCGACGTCACTGATAATGAAAAAAACCCAAATAAATAAGTTGCTGCACCACCTGATGAAAGCTGAACTTCATTTATTTGTTCAAGCACGTAGTAAATAAACAATGATCATTATAGTAAGACACTCTGAATAAAGATGAGGCGGAACCGCAAACACGCAAAATAAACATAAGCTAGAAAAGAATAAACAACCGTACTAAACGAAGAATAAAATCAAATACAGAAAACACAAAGAGGAACCAAATAACAAGAACAAGAGCTGAAGGTACCATAATATTGCAAAAGGAAGGGTGTGACCAAGGACAAGCACTTCACAAAAACACACATCGTTATCTTGGCCGCTGATAGTAAACACTTCAGTTGTCAGGGAGTTGTATCCGTGTGATGCATTTATTATCTTCGTGCTTATCGCTAGAAAGGATCCCTACAACACGCGCTGAGCTGTATTTTCACCATGTAACACACTGGCTACACTTTCCACCTTCCCCAACTGTGTCAAATCCTGTGCAGGTAAGAGTGACATTTTGATTGTTTTATGTATCTTTTACTATTCGTGTGTTATATTTTGCATGTCTCTCTGTGTCTGTGTGCGTGTGTTTGTGTGTGTGTGCACGAGATAGAGAATGCGTGTGAAAAGTACGATTCAGTACCCAAAGCTTTTTCTCAAATTAAAAAAAAAATCAATGCATAGGTTTGGGGCGATACATGTTTATTTTTTCCCTTGTTATCTTTTCATTTTATGTTACTGTCAGACAGTCAGACGTGGCTCAGCTGGAACGTGTCGGTGTGGGAATCACACGGGTGACACTCCACTACTCAACTGTGTACGTGACTAGACAGGTGTTTACGTCCCGGGACGTGAGGGCGGAAGTCGGACTTGAGCTACATGGAGATACCTGGCTAGGAGGTGATGTTTGTGTATAACTCTTTCAAATTTTACTGGTCTGTAAGGTCTGTACTTTTAGTAATATATGTATATATCTTCTAAAAATTCACGACGTATTTTAGTGTTTACAATGACAAGTTGATTTTCTCTGCACAACCGTGTTGTCAGGTGTGATTGCTCACGCGAGTGGGAAGACAGAGAGAAAGAGTGGAAGTCGTGCGTGAGGCGAGCTACAGGAGGGATATCTAGTCCAACCCTCCTCCACACAGTTTTGTCACATTTATTATCAGCTGTTTACTCAGTTTCTTAGCTCTGCCTCAGGGTCTTCTACATTGCTATCCGTAAATGTAGATTAACGGTCCGCCACTTATCTTTTGAAGGACTGGAATAAAGTGAAGACAGTTTGCGCATCTTTTCCATCCCATAGTCAAGTCTTTTTTAGCAGTAATGTTGATGTATCTCAAATCTGAGTGTGGTCGGTGTGATGATTTCTACCACTGAAGTGGAGCGCAGCCCCGTTAGCCTGGGGAAACAGGAGGGTGCCCACAATGTTAACTTGCTTATTACACTCACATTCCTTTCTTCACACACCCACTCAGTTGTATCTCTCCAGCAAGTAATTTCTTTCACTGTTGAGCACAAACCACCACCTAACAACAAAGAAAACAATTTAAATAAATATTATTAAGAACTAGAAATGTTGAAAAAATTAAACATTTACAGCTTCAAACTAAATTCTTCTGTCATTTCCACCAGTAAGACTTCCATTCATTTTCTCATCCTCTATTTACTTGTTCTTCTGGCCTACACACAGTTGGTTTTGTGACATTCATATACACATTTGTATATAAAAAGATTGTACACCTTTATTGCTCTTCCAGAAGTAAACAGAATATTGAAATGATGACAAGGCAGGATTTTCTCCAACACAGTTGCTTAGGATTTTCCCCGGCTTGGTCATTCACACAAAACTTCTTCATGTTGTTGGCTTGTGTCCCCACTGTTATTTTCTCAGCTGCAGGTTAGTAACCACAAAACTCAACTGTTTCCAATTCAAATCATTATTTCAAAGGTGTAACAATTAATTTTTATTCAATTTAATAATAAAATCAGCAATTTATTATAGATAGCAAACGTTCTACGTTATAGGTTATATATATCTCTGCTTATAGGGAACATTTGATTGTTTTCAAATGTTTTAACTATATTTGTTAAAATAATAGTTGAACAGTAAAGGTATATCTGCAGTTTGCATAACTAACTGTTCTGGCATGGTTCCTACTGTTTATATGTATAAAAACAAAGAGACTAACATCCCCCTTTAAACTTGCCAATACAAACATTTATGGAAGAGCGGCAAATCATTGAATGCGTATTACATATCATCACAGAGGATTATTTGATATGGTCTTTACTTTGTATGCAGATGTAGAGAGCAAGAATAGGTGCACAGTGCCACCTGTGCTGCCTCTCAGTGATGCTGTCCTTACCTGTTACTTTCCCGAGGACATCAGTGTAACTAAGAAAGACTTCACGGTCTATCATTATGCTCGGCCTGGAAGTCCAGGTGATTAAACAAATGTAATATTTATTTAGAATCCATATATTTTGTTTATAGTTATTTCTCACGCCTTTTCTTCCACCCTCTCTTTCCCTATATATTTAATCTTGGCATTGATGTGTTTGCTAACATCATTGAATGTTTATGTAATCAGCCCAACTACTTGATATTACTGACCTACATTAGTAACAATACTTACACTTTTTAAAAACTTTTAGACAAATTGTGTTTCAATGAAAAAATGTTTTTATACCAATGTTCATTGTGACCTACAGACCTGATTCTGAAAGAGGAAAGTTTGACAATTAATGCAAAAATAATACTAAATATAATACTAAAGTTACTATGAAGCTCAAAAACAAATAAGGGTTTTCCTCTAAAGAGATAACAATAAAATGTAGGTGTTATACTAGAATGAGATGCTGTTAATGCTGACAATGACTTTGTCACCAGTTGCTGTTATTGACTGCTGGTGGATAAAAGGCAAACTCGACTGCTATTCTCAGCATGGTGTGGAGTACAATAAAACTGTTGGCAAGGACCTGACAGCTACAATAAGACAAGTGACTTCAGCCCACACCGGCAAATATGCTTGTCAGGTGTCCGGCTATGAGGCCAGCTCTTTGGAAATTTGCGAGTTGCATTTAAAACTCGGTAATGTTACATACTTTACTTGCACAATCATAGGTCTTCATGGCGAGGTTTCAAATTATAGTTTAGATACCTTCCTGTCATCGGTGGACACAAATTTCTCATGAAAGATTTCATGTGGTACGCATTTGTGAAAAAAATAATTCTTAAAATTTCGTTGCTTGTGTCAAAGGGACCGAGAACACCTGCAGAATTACCCATGACAAATCTGAGAGTCAAGCGAGGCTCGACTGTTTTTTTAACGAAAACATCGCAGAGACAAGAAAGAGTTTTGCTGTATATAGAAGCTACGGTCAAGAAAAACAAGGTATGATAGTAGAACAGGTGATAGGTTAATGTAATTTAGTTTTAAAAGAACTTACTCTCTACGCTACACATCTCTTTTTACTAAAAGAATCATAAACACTTAAAGGTCAAAAAATGTTGTTTGTTATTTTTCAACTATTTATTTCTGATTACAAATAGCAGTTCTGGTCGAATGTTTGTGGGAGAACAACCAGCCAAAATGTCAGGTTGCCAGTGGTTACCAGATCCAAGATGGAGTGTCCTCCTATCTTACTCTGTGGATACAGGAAGTGACGAAGGAAAAAGCAGGCCATTACTCTTGCTTGCCTGCGGGCTCCTTAATTACACAACAGAGCACTTGCTTCTTGTCCGTGTCTGAAGAAGGTAAATTTTAAACTATACTTTTCTTTGAAATATAATTATTTTGTGTGTGTCTAACTTGAACACAAAAATACAGAGTACATTAATATACACAACGCATGCTTCAACAGACCTTCATTAGTTATACTTACATAAATATGCAAGTAATTAGTACTAATTGTTTTGTTTTGATTAGAATTGGAAGGAAACTCCCAAAATGCAGATGAAGTAGACCACAATTTGGTGATTGGCCTTTTACTGGGCTTCCTGCTTTTGGCTGTGACTGTGGCGGTTGGCATCTTTTTACTGAGACTTAAGAAGTAAGAAGCAAGGAAGCTATTTTATATAAATCTGTTAAACATAACAATTATGTTAATTTATAAATATTAGCAAATGTCAATTTTACTAATTTCATAAACGCAAGACATTAAAATACAATAACTTTTAATGGCCTTCTCATACCAAAATGTACAGTTTAGTCTTAACAAAACACAATGGTAGCACAGTAGATAAAATATAAGTTAAAAGGATGATTTTTGCATCAAGATTCTTTCCTTTTTTCAGAAGAACTGAAAATTACTCACCAGAGACAAACGGTGAATGTCAAAGGATATTAAACGTAAGTCACAGGTATAGATCACTAATGCCTCATGTTTGCAAAATAAAAGTGTTATCTAGAAATTGAAGACTTCCAGTTGTGAGAATAACATTTTTTATTTTAATTGTTACTGTAAGAAGAAATAGGTCAAAGGAAAATGTTTAATTACAGATTTTAAAGGTATTTACTAATTCGACATAAATAAATGAAACAACTGTTACTTTTAAAAACACTAGTTATTTTGTAATTAACCTTTTACTCCTATTTAGGTCGACGAAAACACAAAGATGTTTGAGGAGCATCTAAAGAGTACAGTTCAAAGGATGTATCCTAACATGCCTGAGTCCTTCTACTTTGTGCCTCCCCTATACTTCAACAAATGTCGATACAAACCCCGGTGTGTGGCTGACCAAGTCATCTACGTACCTCACCCTGATGACAGTGACGCCAGACATGACCAGGCCATGCAGCAGGGCCTGCAGTGTCTTCATCACATGGCTGACAAGGAGCAGGAACACATGTTTGTCCTGACACAGTTCCAGTATAAAGACTACTTGAACAACCCGGGTGTTGACTTTGAACGGCATTGTCTCCCTTTACCTTCTGGTTTGGTAGACGATGATAAAAATGTCGGCTGCTTCGACTTTCTCATCGTTCATCAAACTCGTGGTATATTAGTTGGAGTGGTCAAGGCTGTCAGTGACGAGGGCAAAGATGATTTGCAAACTAATGTTGTTGTGGTCAGTAAACAGCGACATGGAGATGATTTCATAGAATCACAAGTTGTTGAAGCTGTACAGCAACTAAAGAAAGCTGTTCATATGATAAATCATCTTATGTCCGATCACAAGCCATTTCCAGGAATTAGCCAGACATTGATGTTACCGAGACTGACAAGACAAGCATTGCAGCGAGCTGTTGTGGGTAACACACAACTGGTTGAGGTAGGTTGCTGTGGGTGTTATTTTTTCTAACAAACCAATGTTTCTAAATATATTTTGTGATTCAGATTTAAGTGGACTCTCTAATGCTATGTTAGAGAGCCAAATACCATTAAAATGTAGTCATACATACATTTGAAACATATCTTTATGAAAATAAAACTTACTATGTATATTAAGGCTATAGTCACACAGGTTTTGCACTAATACGAACGTGTTACTATATAGATTGTTTACACATTTTAGTGGTGTTGTTATGTGATTTCTCTGCCTTTTAAAGGAAAGTTTAACTTGAACGTTTACTTTTTATTAATAATGATATCAACTAAAGCCAATATCTCGATGCCGATAACACAGTTACTATAACTCCTGTCTTGAAATAAAGCTTTTGGCTGTTCGTTACTATTTTTTCAACATTTATTATCACTTGAATGATTTATATTTGTCCATCCTATGGACCTCTCTCTTTATATATATATATATGTGTGTGTTTTTAACAGAACTTGCGATATTGCCTAGGAGCAACAGCTGACGAAGATCCCACTAATTTCTGTCTGTGTGCTGAGGACCTGTCGGATACGACCGGATATAATATGATTAATAGCATACAGGAACGCTGGAAGTGGATTGTTACTCAACAGGAAATCAGTATGACACCCACCTTGTATCACAGCATGATAGCCAGGTAATACATTCATTTACAAAATAAGTATTATACAAATTCTGTGCCATGTTTTCTCACTTAATTTCATAGAAAGAAAGATTTTAAAATACATTTTCTTTACATTGCACTGACAGCTACAATACTATTCTGTTCTAGATTTTTTGGACCTGCCACACAGTCCACTCTGCAGGTTCCAGATGACTGTGAACACTTCGTGTTGCCAAAGACTCTGGCCGAAGCTGTGTCCTTGACAGGAGACTTGTACAAACGTTTCATGTTAAATCAGAAAATAGTTTAGTTGCTTGAAAAACCGATCTTATTTCTTGTGGGACCACCAAACTCTGGCAAAACAAGAATGATGACTCTTGTAGGAAACAAATGGCTGTCTGAGGGACATGATGTATTTATTGTTAACGACTCTTCTTCTAAAAGCTATCCCTTACTTTCACATCAGTTGAAAACATTGACAGCAAGGCACGAAACTGATTTAAGTGATAATTCGACACGTGGCCGCATTTATGACCATCAATGTGATTTCACATCGGATGTGTCTCTCAAAACATCCATCGACAAGATGATCACAAAAGCAGAGGGAAAGGATCTCTGTGTCCTAGTTGATGGGGCACATCTTCACGGGTAATAATAATAGATGAATACTGAATTAGCAGTGTGTTTTCTTATAAACATGCCCTCTTTTATTGACAGAGCGAATTATTTTGTGTACATATTGTTATCGGAAAAATTGCCATCTTTCAATGTTTAATAGTATTAGGATTTGTTTGGAAGCTATCAAACGTATGCATAATCCACAAGTCAAATGGTAGGAATAAAGAATTTAGGGCATATAGACAGGCTTTATAAGGCTTACTATGTTAGTTTACTGTCTGTTGTGTTGTAACGAAAAGTACATTAATGTCGCATAAATAAACTGCTAAGTGTAGACTAAGTGTACAGTATACGCATCCTTTAAAGATCAGTTGCCCTTTCTTCTCAATTATTAAACTTTCTTTGGAAACGAAACATTGGAGTATATATTTATCTTGTCCCCAGCCGTTGCATTTCATCATTTAATCTTTTCGCATTTCTTTATTTTATCACCTTAAGGGAAAAGGTAAAGAAAATGTGGGAAATCATTTCAAGTCGAGCTTCAAGTGTTAGCATGTGGGTGAGCTGCAGTCCTGAAGGTATGTGTTCAGTGTCAGTCCCACACAAGCTCCTTGACAACCACCTGCATTGTCCACCCGCTATCATCAGAAGAATGGCAGAAGAATCACATGGATGTGCAAAGACACAAGATACAAGTCACTGCCCAGCACCTACAGACGGTCCGGCAGTTCTCGATATCTTTCACAAGTATTCATTATTAAATCCCTGGGGACATGACTGTGTTGAGTGTGGGCTGGAGGTGGGCAGCTTTCTGACCAAACACCTTCTCGTCTCTGAGTCCAGTAAGTTCAATAACTTGTTAATGTTTAACGTGTCCCTTTAGCTCCCCCCCCCCCTTTGTCGGACACGTTTAAATTTTTTTTTCTTTAGTTCTTTTAATATTTATACCAGCATTTTGTCTGTGCACGTGACAAGCGGCATCATGTATCTTAGAACAATGCAACTTATCGTGAATTTAAGTATTTATTAGAAGGAAAAACGTTATTAAGTTATTCAAAGATTTCTATTTTTCAATCTTAGTTTTCTAAATTCAGAAACAGGTGTTTAATCACTATCGTGGAGATAACAAATATGTCTTTCTTTCGCAGATAGTGTCACAAGGAAACCCCAGAAAAATAATTCTGTAAATAACACGGATGTTACAGATTCAGCAATGTGGGAAACAAACGAATTACATCTACAGTTCAATGACATTCTCATTATATTTGAAGATTCTGGGAACATCAAAGACTACGGTTTCTTAACAGGACTGAGAAACTCAGGTGTCAGAGTGCAGACTGTGACAGATGAAAGCCATTTCGATGTTGAACACAATGACTGTGCGTGGGCGATGGACATCGATCACTTGCTGAAGTACAAAATAAATAGAAAAATTATTGTTTATGTGGAAAGTTCTGAATGTCAAAATGTAGAAAACAAGGTATTAGCTTTCAGTCACTGTACATCTCAGCTGATTGTGGTGAATCGAAAACCGAAATAAATTAATCGTCCTTGTTTGCTACACGTGACACTTTGAGAGGTTTATCTGTGAAAGACCAGACATGTAAATCGACTACTTGGTAGTCTGTTTTCCAAAAAAGTCATAAATGTTTAAACATTCTGAATATTGTTTACTATTGGTGTTTACTGGTTGTGAGACACACCATGCAGTCAATAACTTCTGTTAACAAATATTTGACGAGAAGCTCTCTGGCCAACATACAGGGTTGCACATCCATGATCCGCGCTAACACAGTTCCTCGCACGCAAGTGCACAACACACCTAGGATCGATTATATTATCTGTTTATCCTTTATAAGCTCATCTATACCGCTATTTAAAAATCATTAAAGAAGTCATCAACGAGTACGTTTGTCATTATTTTCGAAGAGGGTGGAAAGAAGAGAGTACGCGATTGACAGAGATAGATATTAACGGCATCAGCATGGAATTATATTTCTAGCACTTAGGTAAACAGCCTACACAACCTACTGGGTCTCCTTCTCACTGTAGCTCACGCGCTTACACGAGCAAAACCAAACAACAATAGTGGAGACGAGTTAAAAATAACCATGAGACGGCTTTTGAGGAAAACACAAAATTAAATTGCCTCTGTTCATCTATACATCTAGCAATAATAATAATACGAGTTGCGCGATGACTGTTTGCTTCCTTATTGATTGGGCAACAGCTGTGGTTAGTGGTGTCAAGGCTATTCTGATCTAGTGCACGCACATTTTCCTAGTTTTTACAAATATGCGGCAAATGGTGGCCTGTGTCAGGTAAGAGGACATTTATCAACAGTAGAATTGATGTAAGATAACAGGAATAGATGATCAAATATTTGTGACCATCCACAACGAAAAGAGTGTTATGTCGCGAATTTCAGATTAGCCAAATTGCATATTTTTAAAAAGTAGAGGTTCTGAACTTTCTTTTGATACAAAGTTGTTCTTTTAGCCCTAACATTGAGTGAGTTATAAACGTTTGAAGTGTGACAGTACGGTGGCGGCCATTTTGAGAAAAGCGGGTTCAAAGATTAGCGTCAAGATGGCCGACCGGGTTTGTTTACTCCTAAACTTTTGCAGACAAATCTTTTGATCGGTTAATATTTGAATCGTTCTTTCAAGAAGTTGAACATACTGACTCCGCACTTTTTGACAAGGTATAACACGATGAGGTTATGACAGGGAAACAGTATCGAAACAGCGTTTGAATTTCGTCTGAAGGCAGTACGGACCACAGTAGGTACCTCGATTAAAACGTATTTAAAGTAATTTATAACTTTAATTTTAACATAGCAGTGTGTTTTCCTGATAGTTTAATAACCAAGGAATCTATTTTTAAAGATAAGTCAAACTACACAAAACTGACCCTGTCACCTTTCGGCGTCTCTAGCACAAAACTGTTCGGCGCGACTTAAGACTCAGTTCGTCGTGGAGGGTCACAATTATTATTTTAATGTTATTGGACGAATTTCTATATTTCTATATTTATATAAACTAGCCTTAGAATTTTTAAAAACTCGTGTAAATAGGTGTCACCATTTGTTTCAACTAAAACACTGTTATTTTAGTATACTTTTCTCTAAATGCTTAGTAGGGATGATTCTTGCATCAAAGTACCACGCGAAAATCACATACACACACCATACGGAAATGCTTTCGGTTAGGGTTAGATTAGAACTCTTTAAATGCACATTAGCCTGAATGAACGTGCGCACGTGTATGTATAATATTTCTGAAAAATATGAAAAACCCCATTTTCCAGAAATTGTATCGTGTATCTCACCGGCAACCTGTTGCTGTGTACTGCACCATATGGTGAGTCAGCGCGTCAGCTGTGAATGCTAATAAACGAGTCTTTTCAGAGGGATAAGGGTAAGAATGTTTAAAACAAACTGGTTTCAACTAAATTCAATGTACTGTGTTAATACATTATTGTAAAATCGTGTCTATCTAAATTTTCTCGTTTACTATTTCTTCAACAGATAACTAGGAAGGAAGATGGTCGTTGCGCTGATGTTTCTTCAAGACAGGTTTTATCTCTTTCCTCGACCTCCCTCTCGCACCGTGCTACTGGCCTTATTACTGTCATGCCTTTGTATTCCTGCAGTGTCCGCTCAAGGTTTGCCAACTTTGTCACTTTGTTCATCCCCAGCTGATTAACTGTTAGAATGGTTTTGTTTACATTGATAATTCGATGCTTTAATTAATTTTACGTGTGATTGATTTAGCTAAGGGAACTATAAATAGGAAGAATACGACAACACGTGATTAAGCTACTCAGTCTCGTAATGAAAAGGACGTAAATGATATGATCTGACTGCATGAGTATCGTATTTCTGTGTGTAAATGCCCTTATACAGACGATTTTTTTACTATTCCCAAACCACGACCGGTGGAAATAGCGAAGTAGCCATGCTGGTTTACACTCGAGACTTTCTCCTGTCTTTGATGCAGAGGCCACACAGGCCCCTGATGTTGATTTATGTGGCATTACTACTAAGAACAAAAAAGGGGAAAAACTGAGAGGTTATAGAGGAGAAAACAGATTGAATAGGAGAGGGTGTCGACATCCATTACCAACCATCATTATGTCCAATGTGAGCTCCTTCAAAACAAACAGGAGAAACTGATTAAATTTGATGGTGACTACCGACGTTGTTACCTCTTCTGTTAGACTGAAAAATGCTTATAAATGATGTAACACTTGAAATAGAAGGACACAACAATTAGACATAAATGCACAAGTATATTTCTAATAAAGGTCTTCTCTTCCTTAAAAAATAAACCCACATTAGTGGCTGTAACCCTTCTGGGTGGTTTGTGCAAGAACCATGTCTGTCGCCATCTGAAATACATTGTCACTTTTTTCTTGTTTAAAATTATGTGAACAATTATGCGACCTGATATGAGATTGTTTTGTTGGTCATGACAAGACCACATGTGAGGTGTAGCCTGTGTTCATTGTATTGTAGATGACAAGATAACATGTGAAGTGCAGCCTGTGGCGCCTTTTGAGGACACTACACTGACGTGTCACTTCCCTGAGGACCTCAGCAAAACCCAAAAGGACTTTACGATCTACCGCTACAGCAAAGCTGGTAGTCCAAGTGAGAAAACAAAACCTATATCTACTTAACTAATGAAATTTCAAAAAAACTGACTACGCCATTCCATAAACACTATTTTAAAAAACTAATAATGATTTATACTAATGTAAAGCAAATTAAGACAATTAAATTTAAACTTAATGTTGGAGCATTTTACAATGATTTTTGGCGGCAGCATGAAATATATGTTATATAACAGTCAATAAACGTTTTAACTTAATAAAAATTCATTCACACAATTTGTTTACAATTTTTCCATGCTAAAAAACTACAATTCAAACTGTTAAAGACAGACTACTAAGTAGACATTTGATGAAGACGCTCTATTTTGAACCTTTAGTTACGCTACAACTTGATTTTTTTAAATGATTTACTATATCGCTTGTAAACTGATTAGGTTTATTATTGTTTTTTTTTTAAATGAGCGTGATTCACGACAAATTGAAGAAACCTGAGCATGATTATCAATACTTTTCAATCTGTAGAAGCTATTGTAGACTGCTGGTGGCTAGGAGAGACGCTCGACTGCTATGTCTCTCGTGGTGTCGAGTACAACAAGATGGTGAGTAGAGACCTAACGATCACACTCCAGTGGATGACGTCAGAACTCACTGGGATGTACACCTGTCAGGTGTCTGGGATCTCTTCGCTCAGAACATGCGAATTTGAGTTCAAGCTCGGTAATTTCTTGTTCTACTCCCATGAACACGAATTGTCTTAAGCCTTTTACTTACGATCAACAGAAATGAATAAAAGCGAGAGTTTTCAATTTTTCGGTAAGGGTGATATTTTTCTATGGACAAATAAATATACAAGTCTGCACTTATGAAGAATGGAAAAAACTCATTCTTTGATGAAAATCTACATATAAAGACACGAAAACACTTTATGTTATCATTTTCACTTGTTATTTCACTACTATTTTATTGACTATTACTTTTTATTAAACTGTATCATATTCTGCTAAAGGTAAAGAAAACTCATGCAACGTTGACTACAAGACTTCTGACTTTCAAGCCAGGTTGACCTGCTTTTTTAGTGAAGATATCGGAAAGAGAAAAACAAAATTTGCTGTGTACAAACAGAGCGGCCAAGTTAGGAAAGGTGAGAATTTTTTTCTCTATAAGGAGAGAAACATATATTTTATCATCAGAAGACTCTCGAAGCATTTTGTAGACCATGAGTGCTGTGTACATAATCTTTTACAACAAATTATAACAAGGAAGTACAAAACGATTTTATAGTCATTATACAACAGTAACAAATACAATAAAATATACACACTATTATAATCATTTTCTATGTTTTTTGGCTGTTTACAAAAGCTGTGCTGGAGTGCTCGTGGGTGGATGAACAACGAAGTTGTACAGTTGAAAATGGTTACCAGTTCGATAACAAGGTATCGGCCTACCTTACCCTTGAGATACCGGAAATTACGAAAGAGAAAGAAGGAAATTACTCCTGCTGGCATTCTGGTTCTGACAATAATCAACAAAAGACCTGCATCCTGTCTGTCCTTCATAATGGTACTTTATGTTTGTTCTTTTTTGCTAAGATGCACAATCTCTTTACACCCTATATATATATATATCTCCACTTTGCCATGGAAAATTATTCACCTTCTAACTTTCACCTCTCTCTCTATATATATATAACTAGAAACCAATGATGTTTACTCTAAAAATAGCTTATATTTAGTTTCAGAATCGAAGGAAATCGATCAAAGTGGTGGTCAAAGTTCTAATACGGTGGCGCTGGGAATATCTGTGGCATTGATGCTTTTGATAATAGCTGCAGTTGTGATCTTCCAACTAAAATATAAAAGGTGAGAAGGAAAGAAAGAAACGAATGAACCTAATCATGCATCGTTACAGAATACCTGATACTTTTAAACCTTCATCGTTTTCTTAAAACAACATTGAAACCTTCTTTTTTACGTAAGAAATATAGAGAAAAATGGTTTTAAAGCTGCACTTAATACATTCATTCTTTCCTTTATAATATATGAAAGAAATGCAAAAAATTACAACTAAATAAATTTGATTTTTGATGTCTATACATGTAATGCACCTTTTACACGAAGTGTCAAAACATTTTTTCCGAACTCTTAGGAAGTTCCTGTGTAATAAGAAGAAAACTCCTTCAGCTTCAGATGAAGAAGAAGGTAACCGGATGCTGGATGTAAGAATTTTTTTAAACATCATTGCCAAGGCAATTTTATTTCTAAGCTTATGTTAAGACTTTTTATAAGAATGAGAAACTTTGAAAACAAACAACAAAAAAAAAGGATAGTATAACTTTCTCTAGCACTGCATAAATTAATCTCATAAAACATGTTTTGCACAGTCACACATCCCATATCAAACATAGTATCCTGTTTACTCGAAAATTAAAGCTAAACTATTTTAAACTGATTTATTATGTAAAACACTTTAATATAGAAAGACACAAAAAGAAGCTAACAATTAATTATTTAATTTTATTTCAGGATAAAGAAGAGAAAAGAACTAAGATATTTCAAGAATATCTCGAGAAGGAAGTCAAAGAAATGTATCCAAACATGTTGAGTTCTTGCTATTTCGTGCCACCAGTCTACTTTAACAAAACTCGATACAAAACACAGTATGTGGCCGGTCGAGTCGTCTACGTCCCTGACCCTAGTGACCCTGCTGACCTCAAACACGACCAAGCCATGCAACATGTCCTCCATTGCCTACATCACATGGCAGAGCAGGAAAAGACCGGAATGTTTGTCTTAACACAGTTCCAGTATGACGACTACTTAAACAATGTCGATCATCAACATGCGGGACATCGTCTGCCTGTGCCTGACAGTCTCACAGATGAAGACATTACCATCGAGTGTTTTGACTTTCTCATCGTCCATCAAGTACACGGAGTGTTGGTTGGGGTAGTTAAAAGTTTCAACGACATGGAGAACCGAGGTGATGAGAGAAAGGTAGATGAAATGATTGTTTTAGAAATCACTGAAGCAATGAAGCAGCTAAGAAAAGCAGATCGTGTTATCAGACATCTCATGTCGGATCATCAGTTTAAGGTTCGCCTGACAATGGTACTACACGACCTCACCCGCTCTTCACTGCAGCATGCTGTAGAAAGACAGAATGCTCTGGTTGAGGTGAGGTCTTATTTCATATTTATAATTATTTATTTTGCAATCAAGTTCCCTGAAGAATCCAATAAGTAATTGTTTCAGTTTTGATAATTGTAAATGCACGTTCTTTAATGTCTTCACATCTAGAGATATAATGCTTAATGTGTATGTGCCTTGATGTATTCTAATAATGTGTGTATGTGTGTGTGTAAAACAGAGCCTTCGTGAGTGTCTAGGAACAACAGCTGTAGAAGACCCCACTGAGTTGTGTTTGTGTGCCGAGGACCTGTCAGATTCATCTACTCCTTGGAGTGTCAGCGACGATGTCACCAAAAATATACATAATCGTTGGAAGTGGTTGTCTCATGACGGTGAAAATATGACCGATTATCTCAGCATTGTTGCCAGGTAACCAAAAGTATTAACCATTGAAAACTGAAAAAAAGTTTCGAGTGCAGATTTCAGAGGTGGTTGAAAGTTTTGCTGTCCGATTCTTGCTATTTCTCTTACCTTATTCCATTCTTTCTCTGCCGCTCTCACAGGATACTTAAACTAGGACATTTACTTTCTATAGGAAGCCAGTGGTAACAAAAAGTGAACAACATGCGTTCACAAATAAGCATTCTTTAGAGCAACGTACACATTTCAGACATAACACTCTGCATTTTTAAACTGAATTGATATATTAAAGGAACTGTGGAAATCTAATAAACAATATACTCTTCTTTTATTTATAAGATTTCATAGTACTGTAGTTTATACAAACAATTTCTGTTTAGGTTTTTCGGTCCGGCCTCTAAGTCCAGGCTGCAGGTTCCAGATGGCTACCATCAGTTTGAGCTGCCCAAGACTCTGACTGAAGCTGTGTCATTGACAGGAGACATGTATGGACGGTTGACATTATATCCAGACTTGATTGAACATTTGAACGAACCTCGAGTGATTCTTTTTGGACCCCCAAACTCCGGCAAAACAACAATGTTGGCTCTTGCTGGGAGTCAGTGGCTGTCTAATGGTCAAGATGTACTTCTTGTTCAGGATGCTTCGTCTAAACATGTTTCCACTCCTTTGCGTATTGCTGTGAATCAGTGGCTGTCTAGTGGTCAAGATGTACTTCTTGTTAAGGATGCTTCGTCTAAACATGCTTCCACTACTTTGCGTAGTCTATTAATAGCATTGTCAAAACCAAGTGATAAACATTCAACTACGAGCACGAAGTTTGGCTGTATTGTTGAAGATGAATGTGATTTTACATCACGAAAATCAGTCAAGAAATGTATTGAGAGGATAATCACGAAAGCGAGTGAAAAACGTGTTTGTCTCCTTATTGACGGCGCACATCTTAATGGGTAACAATATTTTGTAAATAATTTATATTTAAAGTTGATGTTATTCACAATTTTTCTGCCTATTCAAGATATATATATATACTGTATATATATATATATCAGCAATGTCCTTTTTCATTTTTGCTTAGGCTCAAAAACATTTTTTCATTATTCATTGTTGTTTCTTTTAATAGTTTGTAGTTTCGGTTACTTATTACTATGTTGTGGTCGTTGTTATGTATATTTACCTTATGTTATTTGGGTTAGTGTTCTTAATTTAGCTAAACGACTAGTTTTAATTTTTAATGTCGATTAACGATTTACAATCTTTGTTGAATATGTTTGGTACTGTTTTGGAAAAGCTAAAGAGAAACATTATAGGTTGCTTCAGACAGCGATTTTAAGGGCTGTGTTAATCATTTTTTTGGGGGGGTTGCTTTCTGTCTTAAAGGCCCTAGTCTTCGCAGGGTTCATTTGCTGAAAGCAAGAATTATAGCCTGTATCAACAGTAACTATATTTTTAAATGATGTATTTTTAAAACTAAATTTATAATTTTTAAGTTTTTCTTGCTTTATTTATAAGGAATGATGCCCCGACATTGTGTAAAACCTCACATAGAAGCTTTTATACACCTCCCTACCTATGTCACACTTATGACGACGCCATTTACACAACTATTATTGATAGCTAAGTTCGTAAACCTATTCAGTAATCAATTTATTCTCTAAACTATTTCTTCATTTGCAGAACGCAGGTTCAAACATTTTGTGAAGAGCTGCATAAACTGGCATCAGACCTCCACTTATGGATCACCTGTTCCGGTCTTGACTTCTCTGTAAAAGATTATACCTGGCTTAAAATTAAAGTTCCTAATTGTCCACCCACTGTGGTTAGAGAAGTAAGAGAAAAAAAGGCAGACATCGAACTACCTCCATATACATGTGGCACGGGTTTGTATCTACCCGCTACAGATGGGCCTATCGTCCAGCACTTCTATTACAATCTGTCTAAAGAGCCAGGAAAAGTCAAAGAAACTGATGGTCTGGAATGTGGGCGACAGGTGGGCAAGTTTCTTGCCGAAACAGTCCTCTGCATTAAAACTGGTAAATATTGCAATTTTGTAATTTTAAATCCTCATTAAAAGGACAAAATAGCCTGATGGCGTGAAAGATGCACCCTTAAAAATAATAATTTGAGAGTTTAGATATAATTGGTAGGACAATGTATTTTAGCATATAAATCATTATTTAGTTTAAGGAAGTTAATGCCGTCAACTTGAAATTCTTGAATTGGCATAATCATGTAATACAACAAAGTATATCTGCTTGTGGTTGTGTTGACATTATTAGTTTTTAAAAGTGCGAAACGACGTCCAATACATTTAACTACAGCTGGTGCTTTTTGTTTCTCTTTCTTCTTCTTCCTTTTAATAATATTCAGTATTATTTTTATTGTTGTTATTGCTATTGTTGTTATTATTATTGCTATTGCTATTGTTGCTATTATTACCTCAATATAGAACAAAAGGCATGCCTTATATATATATAGTTATATTTAAGTTGTCTATCGGAACAGAAAAGTTCGAAATAAAGTTTCTTTCTTCTCAGGGGGAACAGAGAAAGTCTTGATGGAACCATTTAAAAACACTTCGGCTTATAGAACAGCGCGATCACCTCTGCAGCTTAAAGACATTGTTGTTTTCTTTGAATACAGAAATCAAGAGCTAGATGTCAATAAACACCATAGTATTTTAAAAGGTCTGAGAGAGTCTGGTATTATCGTGAGTGTTGTCAACACAAAGGTATCAGATAGCGTTGCTATTGACGACAGTGCCACAGCGATGGCGATCCACATTCGACATTTGTCAAAAATTAAAATTAGAAGAAAGATCGTGGTGTACGTGGAAACTATTTCTAAAGTCACAGATGTTGACAACAAGCTACGAGCTCTTACAAGTTGTACTTCTCAGCTCATCATGGTTCACCCTAAGTGTTTGTACACTTGGGTCTAGAACTGAACTGGAAAATATTGCTTGATTCATCCTTTTTAAAATAAAATATTTTACTTTATTAGTTAAACATTAAACTTGCAGACAGAACGTATAGTTTAGAACAGGGATTCCCAACCTACGGTCCGCGGGCCATATCCGGCCCGCGACGCGGTGCCATCCGGCCCGCGAAACTTCTGCCCACAGTGCAGGAAATCGGCATGTTAGTAATAAAAAAAAGACCTTAAAAAACGAAAAAAAAGGGAAGAAGAAGTATTTTTCAATACGTACGGGCGTCTCTCAATCTTTTTTTCGATGGACGAACATTTCGATTCAGTGCTCCGACTTGGTGTCTCTACGATGCAGCCGGACATTCAGAAGTTGGTTTCGGGAAAACAACTTCAAATATCCCACTAATTACTACATAATTAATGGTAAGTACAACTTGTTTCTACTAAAAATGGTATCTGCTCTTTTTTTTTTTTTTGCATTTTTGCGGTGAAGTGGCCCGCGACACGGCTGTCCGAAATGTGTATGGCCCGCAGGCCGAAAAAGGTTGGGCATCACTGGTTTAAAACATTTACAAATATATGCCTCTTGCATTTTTAAACTTAGAAAGAACATTACTATAAATATGCTTCTATACTATTTGTCCTTTATTTGTATGAAACTATACGACTGCATGCCGAAAGTTTTTTGTAATAATGTGTGAGACAAAAATCTTTAAATTCAATTTGTTTGTTACTGTATACTAGTCTCAAATGTGAAATTTTAATTTTTCTAATCAAGAAAACATCTTAAAATGCAACGTTTTGTATCAGTTCTTCATTTTTAATTGGCAAGAACCTCCGTAACTTATTGCATTTCCTTATTCTGCATTCAGCAGTTAAAAATATTAGATGAAAGCCCTCTATCAAGAACTATAATAATTCCAGATAGATTTTTCTTCCCATGTACCGTCTATGTATCTTTCCTTTAAATGGAAAGTATTGCTAATGTCATCAGTTTTAATTTATAAAGTGGGAGGTTTTGCATTTAATAAATGCATGCTGCTTTACATGCAACTATCTGAGAAGCCATAAAGCTGTAAGTAAAATAAAATAAATCCATATGCATTAAATGCATATACAAGAAGAATTTAGATTAACGTGATTGATAATAGATAGTGGAAAATTAGAAATGTAAATGTATACTCGTGAATGTATGAGCTGTAGAAAATGTCTTTTCTACTTTTAACAATCTAAGGGTAAAGTTTAATTAGAGTAGGGACCATTAACCATGAACTACCCCTGACGTAAGCGCAAATGTATAGTATTTTTGTATATATGTATTTCGATATAATATACGAAAGGGAAAATGATAGGATATAGAGAAAAAGCCCTCACCACTTTTATTCAGGACGAACTGACCTCTTTTAAACGACAGAAACACGAGTTAGAAATCAAGAAAGTGGAAGCAGCGTACCAAGAAAGAATAAAACAGAGAAAAGACGAGAAATAGAAAAAAATAAGACAAGCACTATAGAACAGGGTAGAGGCAAACAATTGCATACTGTAAGAGAATGAATCGCAATATTACAGGGGACCACTCCTACCACAGCAAACATCCACAGCACAAAGAAAACTACTCTATAGACACTTGGTCACATTCAACACAGTATATGAGTTGCAGACAGCTAGCATGTAAAGATGTAGATTATCATGTTTTGATCACATTTTTCGTTAGTTGTTGTATTCTGAAATTTGATTTTCATTCGTGTAGCAGTAGTAATGGATGAATAAGTTTTTGTTGAATGCTGGCCTATAGAGTGTACAGGAGTGCACTAATGCTTATTTTTTAATGATGATGATGATGAGGAGGAGGAGGAGGAGGAGAAGGAGGAGGAGGATGTTTAAATAACCAATCTCCGAGCGTCTCAGCTGTTCACAATCTGCAGTACTGCACTGGGCCTTTTATGTCACATTTCATGAACACTGCTAGCACTGAATTTGTTTTGTATTGTACACAAGATATATATTGTTGTTTAATGTATTTTGAGCCCATTGCCACCTATATTCATTCAAGTGTTATAGTGGCATGGGTAACTAGACCCGAGTGGATAGTCTGTCGGGTAGCACCGGAAGGTGTACCTATGATGTAAGAGGGTGGCGCCCAGTTGTCTCCACTGAAGTGGGGCACCTAAGGGGCAGCAGAACTCGATGCTGCAGAGTCTGTACGCCAGCAGAACCCGAGTGGTTGCTGCATAGTTTGTAGTATGTTGAGATGATGTTTTTGAAAGATTTAGAGGGTGACACCCAGGTATCTTCACTCAAGTGGTATAGAGGGTACCCAAGGGAGGCAGAAGGAGAAATGTGCGCGTCAGCAGTACCCGCGGGGTTGCTGTATAGTTTTCAGTATGTCAAAATGGTATTGTTCTGAGATGGTTGATTTAAGCAGTCTAAGATGATGTTGTACAGTATGTGTTAAATAAAAGTGTGCTGAGATAGCTTTGAATAGTCTTAGTAAAATGCAAATTTTGGGGTGAATTGGTTTATGTGGTAACAACTTTTTCTGATGACGATTCATTGTTGTAATTGATCTCTTGCTGCTTTATTCATTTAGGCTGATGCATAAGTGGTAATAATTCTGGGTATTCGTATTTAATTGAATTGTGGTTATTCATTTTATGTCATGCTTAATATGTATTGATTTTTATTTTGAAAAATTCTTCCTTATCAGTCACTATTTTTTTCTCGTTAATAAGGGTGTTGTAGAAAAAGTATTTTCTATTTTTAACTATTTTTGATTAAAGTTAATTAGAGTAGTGACAATCAACCGCGAAGTGGGCAAGCTGGCGCCACATCGGCCTCCGACTGTCGCGACACCCGTCTAGCTTCCTCTGTCACCACCGGGGTCCAGTCGGTGGCAACGAAAACATTGTGTTGAGGGCCACGATTCACTTACTGCCAGGGGAGATAAACATTTTTTGTCCAGCTCAAGGGCTATCACCGCCCCATTTAGTAAAGTCTTTAGTACTAGCTTCGACCCTGGTTACATGTCAAAGGTCAAAAAGATGATCATATTTACTGGCAAGCAGCTTTCTTTCGAGGACATAACTTTGGTATGATAGGATGAATAAAAAAAATGAAGTATAAAATCCTTAACACTGAAATAGTCATGAGTTCCACTAGGAACTGATTAGTAATGGTTTTTAAATTCACGCTTTACTTCTAACAAATTGATAAAAATATACAAGCCATCTAGGTATAGTCAAATGTTCCGGCTTTCAATATGATAAATTTGACAGTTTACTTCAAAAAGGTGAATTCCCTAGTGTTGTGTCACATCCGGTTAAAAAGGGTCTGGCTCAAAAACACTTTAAACAAGAAACATTTTTACCTTCACAGTCGTTTCATAGTCATGATTGTTTAAACATTCCGAATACTGTTTATTATCGATGTTTACTGGTTGTGAGAGACACCATGAAGTCAGTGATTTCCTTTAACAGACATTTGATGACAAGCTCTCTAGCAAATATACGGAGTTCACATCCATGATCCGCGCTCACATACTCACTTCCTCGCACGCCTAGGATCTATCGCATTACATTTTATATACCAATCTATACCTTTGTTGTAAAAATAATTAAAAAATTCATTAACGAGTACGTTTGTCATTATTTTCGAAGAGGACTGAAAGAAGAGAGAAAGTGAATGAGAGAGATGGATATTAACAGCATCAGCATGGAATTATGTTTTTAACCGTTTAGGTAAACAACCTACACAACATACTGGGTCTCCTTCTCTCTCTGTAGCTCACGCTCACGTGCAAAAGCACACAACACTCTGACAACCACGCCAATGCTTTCTAGGAAAACACAACTGTTTGATTCCCTAGTGGGCAACAGCTGTGGTTAGTCGTGCCAAGTGCTACTTTTTTTAGTGCAGTCACTTCATCACATCCCTAAACTATACTATTATGCAGCAAATGACGGTCTGTGCCAGATAAGCGGACATATATCTACACTAGAATTGATATAAAATAATAGGAATAAATGATTTAATATTTAATATTTTTATGTTTTCAACGAAATTCTCGTTCTCTATATATATATATATATAAATAAAAACTAGCCTTAGTTAGAATTAAATAAAACTCTTTAAAACACGTCTACCAATTTTTTAAACTAAGACAGTGTTCTTTTAGTATAATTTCCTCTTCGTGCTAAATGATTCACAGGGATGACTCTTGCATCAATGTACCATGCAGCACTCACATGCGCACACAACAAACGTCTCACACACGCACACATCTCACACACACACACACACACATATGCACATCGCACGCACACACACACACACACACAATGGATATGCTTTCGGCAGAGCTCTTTTTATGGCGTTTTGCACGGGTGTGTGCATCACATTTCTGAAAAATGTGAAGCATTGTATTGATTTCCAACATCTGTTGCTGTGTACACACAGCTGCTACATGCTACATGCTTCATGTAGATATCCTGTGAACATACGGAAGGCACGGTTCGTTAAGTTTTGCAAAGTTTCAGTGACCATTACATGTGTTTGTCTAATTATTTACCTACTGTCGCAAAACCTGAAGTGTGAACATCTACCATTGAAGAATCTTTTGAGATTATTCTGAATTTTCCTGTGAATTCAACACTCTCTATATCTGCACATGTGCTTTCGAGATTTGATATTTCTGGTAAATGAAGCCATGTTGTGATAAGCCATGATTCAACCGTGAGTCACAATTGGTTTCGGACCAAAATAAAATAAAGAGTCTTTTCAGAGTGATAAAGGGTAAGAATGTTTAACACAAACTGGTTTCAACTAAATCCAATGTACTGTGTTAATACATTATTGTGAAATTGTGTATATTTATATTTTCTCATTTACTCTCTCTTCAACAGATAACTAGGAAATGAAAATGGTTGTCGCTCTGATGTTTCTACAACACAGGTTTTGTCCTCTTCCTCAACCTAAGTCACCGACCGTACTACTTGCCTTATTACTCTTATGTCTTTGTATTACTGCAGTGTCTGCTCAAGGTTTGTGAACTTTGCCACTTTGGTCATCCCCAGCTGATTAACTGTTAGAATGGTTTTTTGAGAAGTCGATGCTTTAATTAATTTTACGTGTGATTGATTTAGCTACGATAACTGGAGTTTAAAAATCTTTAAACTATAAATAGAAAGATTATGACAAAACATTTGACAAAGAACAAGAAAAGGAAAAATAAACTGTTAGGATCTAGAGGAGGGATCATAAACAGAGTGTAGAGGAGAGAGTATCGAAATCCATTACCAGCGATCATCCTGTCCGAAGTTAGCTCCCTTCAAAACAAACAGAAAACACTCTGCACTGATTAAATTTGATGGTGACTACCCACGTTGTTACATCTTCTGTTAAACTAAAACATGGCTAACAGATGAAGTAACATTTGAAATAGAAGGATACACAACTATTCGACAGAAATGCACAAGTGTATTTGTAATTCAGGTCTTCTTTTCCTTAATAAAGCAGCATTCGCGGCTGTACTCCTGGGTGGTTTGTGGAAGGGCCATGTCTTTCTATGTGGAAGAGTCTCTGTCGCCATTTGAAATGCATTGTCACTTTTTATTGTTTAAAATTCTGTGAACGATTATGCAGTCTGATATGAGATTATTGTGTGGTACGTGTTGATTGTATTGTAGATGACAAGATAACATGTGAAGTGCAGCCTGCGGCGCCTTTCGAGAACACTACACTGACGTGTCACTTCCCTGAGGACCTCAGCGAAACCCAAAAGGACTTTACGATCTACCACTACAGCAAAGCTGGTAGTCCAGGTGATGAAAAAACCTATACCTACATGTGAAATTTCAAAAGACGGACTATGCCACACCCTAAACTCTCTTTTAACATTAATTATAATTATTTATAGTAATTTAAAGCAAATTAAGACAAGTAAACTTAAATTTTATTTTGGACGAATTTTTCAATGATTTATGATTGCAGAATGCAATATATTTTAAGTGACAGTCAATAAACATTTTAACATAATAAATTTCATTCACACAATATTGTTCACCATTTTTCCTTATTAAAACTGTTGCATTGACTGCTAACTAAACATCTCACGAAGACGATCTATTTTGAACCTTTAGTTATGCTACAATTTGCTTTTATTTAAAATGATTTATTATATCGCTTGTAAACTGATTAGGGTTTTGGCTGTTTAATGATCACGATTGAGAGAAAATTACAGAAACCTGAGCATAATAATGAACACTTTTTATTCTCTAGAAGCTGTTGTAGACTGCTGGTGGCTGGGAGGGAAGCTGGACTGCTATGTATCTCGTGGTGTCGAGTACAACAAGATGGTGAGGAGAGACCTAACGGTCACACTCCAGCGGATGACGTCAGAACTCACCGGGATGTACGCCTGTCAGGTGGCTGGCTATGGGACTTCATCACTGAAAACCTGCGAGTTTGAGTTCAAACTCGGTAATTTCTTGGCTCTACTCACATTAACACGAATTTTCAAAAGCCTTTTATCTACGACCAACAGAAAGGAGTCAAAGAAAGAACTTTCAAATTTTCGGTAATGGTGTTAATTATCTACTGACATAAATATAAAAGTCTCTGCTTGTAAAGAATGAAAAAAGATCATGCATTGATGAAAATCTGAATATAAAGACATGATAAAACTTATTATTTTCACTTTTGAATTACAAGACTACTTTATTTACTACTGGTTTTTTTTTATTAAATCATATTGTATTATGCTAAAGGAAAAGAGAACTCATGCAACATTGACTACAAGACTGACTTTCAAGCCAGGTTGACCTGCTTTTTTAGTGAAGATATCGGAAAGAGAAAAACAAAATTTGCTGTGTACAAACACAGCGGCCAAGTTAGGAAAGGTACGAATTTTTTGTCTATAAAGAGAGAAACATATATTTTATCATCAAAAACCTCTCGAAGCATTTTTGTTGACCATGAGTGCCTGTGTACATAATCTTTTACAACAAATTATAACAAGGAAGTACAAAGCGATTTTAAAGTCATGATTCAACAGTAACAAATACAATAATATAAACACACTATTCTAATTATTTTCTATGTTTTTTGGTTGTTTACAAAAGCTGTGATGGAGTGCTCGTGGGTGGACGAGCGACCAAGTTGTACAGTTGAAAATGGTTACCAGTTTGATAACAAGGTATCGGCCTACCTTACCCTTGGGATACCGGAAATTACGAAAGAGAAAGAAGGAAATTACTCCTGCTGGCATTCTAGTTCTGACAATATTCAACAAAAGACCTGCTTCCTGTCTGTCCTTCATAAAGGTACTTTATGTTTGTTCTTTTCTGCTACAATGCAAATCTCTTTATATCCTCTAGATATATACATATATCCACTTTGCTATGGATAATTATGCCCCTTTTAACTTTCATCTCTCTCTATATATATAACTAGAAACCAATGATGTTTACCTCTAAAAATAGCTTATATTTATTTTTAGCATCGAAGGAAATTGATCAAAGTGGTGATCAAAGAACTATTACTTTGGCGCTGGGAATATCTGTGGCATTGATGCCTTTGATACTAGCTGTAGCAGCTGGGATCTTCCTACTAAAATATAAAAGGTGAGAAGGAAAGAAAGAATGAACCTAATCATGCATCGTTACAAAATGCCTGTCACTTTTAAGCCTTCATCGTTTTCTTAAAACAACATTAAAACCTTCTTTCTTACTTGAGAGATATAGAGAAAAATGGTTTTAATGCTGCACTTAATAAATTCATCCTTTCCTTTATAATACATGAAAGAAATGCAAAAAAATACAAATAAACAAATTATATTTTTGATGTCTATGCATGCAAGTTACCTTTTACACCAAGTATCAAAACATAATTTTCCAAACTCTTAGGAAGTTCCTGTGTAATAAGAAGAAAACTACTTCGGCTTCAGATGAAGAAGGCAACTTGATGTTGCATGTAAGAAATTTTTTTAACATCAATGGTCGCGTATGTTTGCCATGGCAATTTTTTTTCTAAGCTTATGTTAAGAATGACAAACTTTAATAACAGTGTTCTCTTCTTGTTAATGATTTTCCATTTTTTCAGAAAAAAGAGAAAATTCCTGAATTTAAAAACGGTAAAAAAGTTAATAAACAATATTGGGCAAAGTGTTGCTTCTATAATTTTTATGCGTCCCGCAGAGATATTTGATTAATTATTTGGTGTTAGTTGCTTCAGATTGTTAGGAAAACTGAAATATATATGTTTAAGATTTGGTACTTGTACAAATTGCTTTTGTGGAAAAGTAATATACTATTACTGAAGTTTTTAAACATAAGACGCATAAGGAAGCTTGAAAACTAAAGTTACAACTAACAATTTTATTTCAGTTAATGCTACACAAAACTAAAACTTTAGGCAATGAAAAGAGAACACAAACAACAAAAAGGATAGTGTAACTTTCTCTAGTACTGTATAAATTAATCTTATAAAACATGTTTTGACAGTCACACATCATGTATCAGACTTAGTATCCTGTTTACTCCAAATTTACAGCTAAACTATTTAGGACTGATTTATTACATAAAACACTTTAATATAGAGGGACACAAAAAGCATCTAACAATTAATTATTTAATTTTATTTCAGCATGAAGAAGAGAAAAGAAATAAGATATTTCAAGAATATCTAGAGAAGGAATTCAAAAACATGTATCCAAACTATATGAATTCTTGCTATTTCGTGCCACCAGTCTACTTCAACAAAACTCGATACAAAACACAGAATGTGGCAGGCCAAGTCGTCTACGTCCCTGACCCGAGTGACCCTGCTGACCTCAAACACGACCAGGCAATGCAGCATGTCCTCCATTGCCTACATCACATGGCAGAACAAGAAAAGACTGGAATGTTTGTCTTAACACAGTTCCAGTATGAAGACTACTTAAACAATGTTGATCATCAACATGCGGGACATCGTCTACCTGTGCCTGACAGTCTCACAGATGAAGACATCGTCGATTCTTTTGACTTTCTCATCGTCCATAAAGTACACGGAGTGTTGGTTGGGGTAGTCAAAAATTTCAGGGATATGGAAAATCCAAGTGATGAGAGAAAAGTAGATGAAATGATTGTTTTACAAATCACTGAAGCGATGAAGCAGCTAAGAAAAGCAGATCGTGTTATCAGACACCTCATGTCGGATCATCAGGTTAAAGTTCGCATGACAATGGTACTACACGACCTCACCCGCTCTTCACTGAGGCAAGCTGTAGAAAGACAGAATGCTCTGGTTGAGGTGAGGTCTTATTTAATATTTATAATTATTTATTTTGCTAACAATCACTCGCAAAGATATTGTTTTTGGTTTAAGCCATTTTAAATGAAAATTTTCTTTAATATCTTCACAATTCGAAATACAAGGTTTAATATTTATGTGCTGTAATTTATTCCCATTGTGTGAGTGTGTGTGTAAAACAGAGCCTTCGTGAGTGTCTAGGAACAACAGCTGTAGAAGACCCCACTGAGTTGTGTTTGTGTTCCGAGGACCTGTCAGACTCATCTACGCCTTGGAGTGTCAGCGACGATGTCATCAAAAATATACATAATCGCTGGAAGTGGTTGTCTCAGGACGGTGAAAGTATGACCCATTATCTCAGCGTGGTTGCAAGGTAACCAACAGAATTAAAAAAGGGAGGAACTGGAAAAAAAGTTGTAAAGGTGGATACAAATTGCGCTTTCCGGTTCTTACTTTTTCTCGTACCATATTCCTTTTTTTTTTTTTTTTGTTTTACGCTCTCACGGGATACTTTCTAAAAGTATGACATTTACTTTTGTAGAGGAGTCAAACGGTAACAGAAAGTGAACAACAAAACCTTTACGAATAAAACATTCTTTAAAGCAGCGAACACATTTCAAACATAGCCTACTGCATTTCTAAAGTGAATTTCTATCAAACCAGACAAACAGTGGGAATCTAAGAACAAACGTACCATTAGTGTTATTTACAAGATTTCATAACACTGTAGCTAACACAAACAACTTCTGTTTAGGTTTTTCGGACCGGCCACTAGGTCCAGGCTGCGGGTTCCAGATGACTACCATCAGTTTGAGCTGCCCAAGACTCTGACTGAAGCTGTGTCATTGACAGGACACTTGTATGGACGCTGGACATTACATCCAGTCTTGACTGAACTTTTGAACGAACCTCGAGTTTCTCTAGCAGGACCACCAAACACCGGAAAAACAACAATGCTTGCTTTTGCTGGGAGTCAGTGGCTGCTCAGTGGTGAAGATATTTTTCTAGTTAGGAATGCTTCGTCTAAACACGTTTCCACTCTTTTACGTCAGTTAACAGCATTGTCAACAGCACGTGACAACCATTCCAGTACGGATACGGGACTTGGTTGCATAGTCGAAGACGAATGTGATTTTAAATCACAAAAGTCAGTCAAGACTTGTATTGAGAGGATCATAAAGAAAACGATCAGAAAACGTCTCTGTCTTCTCGTTGACGCTGCACAGCTTAATGGGTAACAATTTTATTTTCAAAAATCCAAATAAGTTATATTCAAAAAAATGTGTTAAGCACATACTTTTCTTGTAAGCAAAGTGTGAATATTTACAATGTCTTCTCCTTGTTCTGGTTTTTCCTTTCACTTAAAACGCAATTTATTTGTTAAAATTTTTTATCACCCTTTGACAGTGTTTATGTTATATTATTTATTATTTTATTATGACCTTGGTTATATTTTTATCTTGTTTTATTTAGTTCAGTTCATTTTTGTTCTAGACATGATTTAATTTCAAACGTTGATTAAATATTATCTCCCTTTTCTTTGAATATTGTTTGCGGTTGTCCTGTAAATAAATGTTTAGGTAGCTTGGAATTCAGATGTTAGAGAAAATGCTTTTTGTCTTTTCGTGTGGTGCTCTTCATTCTTTTTCTTTCTGTCCTTACATCCCTAGTCTTCAAAGGTTAATTGTCCAACGCAAGATATATAGCCTAAATCTACTATAATACTTTTTGTCATATTATTTACTTCTCGTTTTAAATTTGTATATTTTAAGTTATGCTTGATTTTGTTCAAGGAATATTGCTACGAAATTTGGTGAAACCTTATATAGTCGCTTTTTATATTCATTTATCTACATGTCAGACTCAGACCTAAAGAAAATTACCCAGCTATTAATAAATATTTTGCATACCCATTCTATAATCAGCTCATTCTGTTTCCCATCATTTGTGTTTCAGGAAACATGTCCAATCATTTTGTGAAGAGCTACATAGACAAATACCAGACCTCCGCTTATGGGTCACGTGTTGCGATCTTAAATGCAAGGCAAAAGACTACACTGGACACTGCACCAAAAGTATTAATTGTCCACCCACTGTCATTAGAGAAGTACTCAAGTTAAAAATCAACTGGCCTTCACATACATGTGACACGGATTTGTATCCACCCGCTACAGATGGTCCAATAGTCAAGCACTTCTACTACAAGAAGTCAGAAAAGATGTCTGGAAAAGTTAACGTAAACGAATGTCTGAATTGTGGGCGGGAGGTGGGCAAGTTCCTTGCCACAACATTCCACTTCTCTGAAACCAGTAAATATTACAGTTTCGATCCTCATTTCTAGGACCACAAAGATTGAGCATGTAAAAGATTCACCCTCTTGATAAATATTTATATTTGTAATAATTAGTATGTTAAAAAGTAATGTAGTTTACATCAACTATATCATAAACTTGCAATTCTGTTAGAATAACTTTGTGGTACACATTTACTGAGTACTTTTCAAAAGGGTAAAGGTACGTGAAGTACATTTAATTACATTGACACTGTTTTATTAGTATTCTTCAATTACTTCTTCTAATATAGAACAAAGATATCCTTTAAATTTTGTTGTTGTTTTATATAGGTAAAATAAATTTCGTCAAAAAATGTCTTTCTCCACAGAAAAAAATGCACCAGAAAAGTACAAAACTGAACCAGCAAACCCAAAAAAGCAAGTCATGATGGAAACATTTGAAAACTCGTCACTGTTTGCGGAAGCACGATCATCTCTGCAGTTGAAAGACATTGTTATTTTCTTTGAATTTAAAAATGAAGAGCTCGAGATCAAAGCAGACCACAGCATTTTAAAAGGTCTTATGGAGTCTGGTATTGCAGTCAATGTTGTCAAGACAAAGGAATCAGATGGCGTTGCTATTGACAACGGGAATACAGCGTGGGCGATGCACATTCGACATTTATCAAATATAAAAATCAGAAGAAAGATCGTAATATACTTGGAAACCCATTCTCAGGTCAAAGATGTCGAGAACAAACAACGAGCTCTTACAAGCTGCACTTCTCAGCTGATTTTGGTTCATCCTAAGTGACTGTAAAGTGGGGTTCAGGTTTGCATAGAATAATAGCATACACTATCTTCTCTTTCTTCCAAATATTACTTTTGTATCTTATTATTTAATTTGTTGCCTAGATCTGCATTATTTCTAACATTCTTTCTGTGGTGGTCATGTTGTACATAGAAAACAGTGTATAGTAATATGAGCAGTAATTTGATGGTCAATAAAGTTTAATATTTTTCGTTATTTAGGTAAAATACAAACTTTTTCTTAATGAAACAAAGAGTGAATGGTATGGACAAAGAGGTAAAATACTTTTGTTTTTAAATTATCACAAGTGTTAAGATCCAAAATTTTTCTGCATTAGCGAGAGGGAGGAAGCACTAGAAAGAGGGAATCTTCAGGGTTAGAGAATTAGAGCGACTACAAACAGATTGTGCATAATTCTTGTTAATTAAAAGACTCTTAATGAACTACTTTCTAAAAAACACACTGAAAAACGTCTGCTTAGTATTGAAAAGACTGTCGACACATTCCACACACTGCAAACAATTAGAGACGATATATTTTTAAAAAATCAAAAATAAAGCACTGTGCATCGGGTTTTCCCATTAGCATAGAAAGTCTAAACAGTATGAATTAAGAGAAAATAATATATTGTTTGTGTTATGCACGTCGACCAACTTCAGAGAGACATGCCGAGATAGTTCCTATGTATGTGGAAAATCACCTTCATTGTCCTGGAGATGTTTGCCTCCTTCGGCTGGTGATGACGACCTCCACCGACAGGTGATGGTCCTTCACGGTAATCTCTGTCACATCTCGCCGCCTTGTTTGAATAGTAATGTGTGTGTGCTCGCGCGCGTGCGTTTTGTCCAGTCAGCACTTGGGGATAATGATAATGTAGCCTTATTAACATTTCCGATGCTTCATTTGTCTTTTAGCACAGCAACAATCTTTATGCTGATTTTTCCGTGGAAGCACAATATATCAGTCATTTATTTGAAAGCTGTTGACCTCCTATGTTCTTTTTTTCGTGTACTTTTCTACTTTACAGTCACCGCTATAGTTTACGATGGCTTTGCCCTGTATAGAGTTTCTGAAAAAGCACACCGTGATCGTCGCTGCGAATATTTGTCATCTTTAATCAAACACTTTTGAAAATCACAGCAGTTGTTTAGATAAGAAATCCTGAAGTACAATTGCTGACTTGCCTTGTAATCTAAGCTAAGACACACACATGCATGTATGTTTATTCTTGCCCTCACAAATGAGGTCAAGATAGTAAACTAGACACATTCCTGAACTTCCTTAAACATATTTTACAAAAAGTGAGGCCCTAGCTTGTCTCTCTTGTACCTCTCACACAAACACATGCATACATATTTCATGTTCTTACGAGATTTTTCGGGTGTTCTAGTATGGATAATAAGTTTACAAACACACAATTGTTTTTGTTAAAATATTGCAGACAGGCGTAGTAATATTTTTTTACCTGGAAGAGAAGTAGCTAGTTCAAGGGAGAAAACTCCGCTGTAAAGGTGTTTGCATCGGACAGATTGTCATTCAATATAACCAACACCTACACATCAAAACTCTGACTTGTATTTACACAGGTAAGCAAGTCGTTCCCATCAAAGCAAGCTTGGGCAACATTTAAAGCTATCAGTCCCATGTTGGTCTGTCGTAGGTTCACCTAGCTACTTTGAGTAACCTCACATACACATCAATGTCAAGACCTCCCTGTACCCGATATCGCCTTCTCACAGTCTTCTCTCAATGTAGTGCATGTATTATGTAGGTCAGCGTCGCTTGACGTGGGTCAGCTCGTCGAAAGGTGAGTACAAGCTATTTTATCAGTTTGTAAGTAAGATAAAAAGTATCAGGCTGTATATTCTGCACTTCATCAATATGCAACATGTGACACCAGTCATACATTGATTATTTTTCTGTCTTCCTTGTCAGGTGTGTACAGCTACCCTACAAACACACCTGTACGGCCATTTTAATTACAGTATCTTTAGGCTTTCTTGAAAGAGGAAGTAGTGTTAGTCTTACACGATGTTAACAAAACTCAACCATAGAAATGTATGATAAAGGCATCAGGGTCTTCAGGGATATACGTGGAAGAAAAATAGATTCTACCTTTCTCTGTTGTATTTGTGTAGAACATACACGTAAATATATGCATGGCTCAGTTCGTAATTGTAGGTCTAGCCTGTGTGTGCATGAATACATAATTATGTGATGTAGATAGTGCCGGGTATAAAAATATGTGAAGAAAAATTAATTTTAAATAGAAGCAAACACGAAAATACTTATACGAATGCTCATCTTGGACATGAGAAGTTAAATAAGTAAGAATGAATAAGACCGTTTAGTTTGCATCATTTCGAGAGTTACCAAGCAGTGTGTCTCAAGCGAAATCGGAATTCTAATCTGTTTAAATACTCAACAATAATCAAGTAATTTAACTGAGAAAGGAGAACAAAGATTGACAAAGACCCCCCCCAAAAAAAAAACAACAAAAAAAAAATAACAAAACAAAAAACAATGCAGCTTTAGACAAGAGACAGCAGATCGGATTTTCCCGTTTACGTAGAAGTCCCAAAACGATGTAGATACATTTACATTCACAACCTTATTTTGCAGAAGCTTACGACTACTTGTATCCGTGTGTCTGTAATATTTCGTACTATCATTCGTCGCTTTTCATTTTATCAACCCTAAAGAGGAATAACATGCAATGCTCAAATCCAAAACCAAGCAAAGGTTAAGGATGGTTTAAAAGCAGGATATTCTACAAATATAGAATACCTTCAAAGTATTAAAAGATTACTTTTCCTGTGGAGAATTATTTGTAAGGGCAGTAGTCATTTCATTTTTGTTTCGCTACTTTTCTTTTCCCCAAAGTTTCATGGTAGAGATAAAAAAAAACTTTTTCTCATTCCAAAGGCAATTTTGGATATTATAGCATCATCGGTAGGTCATTCAAATTATCAACTCAAAATTATCCTGCTATAATTTGTCAAGCCGTTGTCAAGTCATATTCTGCTTACACTTTTGCAACATGTGTACTTCCAGCGTACAGTCGAAATCATGAAGCGTGTCATCTTGTTGTCGTATCTGCAGGTAGCGGCCATATCACAAGGTAAGTAATAACTTTGTACATCAGAATATTGTGCTACACCTGATTATCAATAAGAGCAAGGCATGCACGTTTTCAACCCAGGGTGCCTATAACGTTTGAGAAAATTGGTTCTGATAAAGCTAATTTTTCCTTCACTAATCCGTTGTCTTGTTACCTCTGAAAAATGACAAATCCCCGATGGCCAACTTTATTAGTTCTAATGCTCAATTATAACTTAGTAAGATTCACAATATAACAACATAAACGCTAGTTGCATGATGTGGCAAGTGCAAAAAAAACCATGCATTATTAACATCAAAAAGCCATTTTGAATTTACAGCAACATATGTGAAAATATGTTTCTACAAATAGTATCACTTTATCTTTAAGGTGAGGTCAACCCTTAATGTCAAAATCATAAGAGATGCACGTTATCAAGTGTACATCCGGTGAAAGATGTGTATCCGTGGACATATGTGATCTTATTTACGGCTTTAATGTACACTGAATGCTTTTAATATGTATCTCAAGAAGGCCATGAATATTTCTTCAGATTTTTGAGTTTCAAAGCTCAAAACAGTACCTACTGATAAAAGTTTCAGCTGCCTAAGCTCAAATACTTTCTTTTTACCTTGGTTTTTATATCATATACAATGCGATTTTTCAGTCACAGACAAAACCTACTGCGAGATCCCAATGGTTAAGCCCATGGAAACCACCTCATTGACTTGCATATTTCCGGAGGACCTCAGTGTATCGAAAAAGGATTTTTCTGTTGTTCACATAAACAGCACAGGAAAACCAGGTAACAATGACCAATGTAAGCGTTATTACTTAACTCATTGATGAAGATTTATAAAATCATGGTTATGCATCATTTGAGCTATCTTGAGAAAATTGAAAAAAACATTTTCAATGTCAATATTTCTGGCCTTACATCTATATAGATAAATGCGTTTTACAGAAACGGCACAAACTATTCTTTTAGAATTTAAGAACCTTAATTAATTTTCAATAACATACAACTATTATATCTAGATTTTCGTTTTTATAATAAATTTTGTTCGTATTGTTTGCGAGTTAAAACGCTTGTGCATTTCATATCAGTGTCATAGGAGCGATTAATAAAATAATTTTCCTCTCAGGACAGTTTTAAGTTTAGTAGAGATGACATGTAACCTTTGTAGTGTAACAGCATAAAAGCCACAATCAATCCATTTCCATTTTGATATTCGATGTCATGTGTTCACAGTTCTCGATTGTTTGTGGGTGGAAGGGAAGCTGAACTGTTTCGACACTCCGGGCTATACGTTTAATCTGACAGTAACCACTAAGCTAACCATCTGGATTCCTCACGCCTTCTCTAACATGAGTGGTGGATATTTTTGTAAAATGTCTGGCAGTGCCCATGAGGACGTGCAGCAGTGTCATCTTGTGTTAGAGCAAGGTAATGCCTATGGCAGCAATGATTATGTGAAACATTCCTCTCAAGACAAGCAGGTGTCTCTTAATTACTTAACCATGTTTAGCAATAAAAAGTCTCATTTAGTAAAAACTACTTAATTTTACTAAACATTAAGCTTTTAATCACATAGGTTTGATTTAAAACTGCTTTCTTTAAAAATAATGAATACATATTCTTTATGTCATCGACTCCTCAGTATTAAACTGTTTTTCAAAAATGGTCTGCATTTAATTTAGCCTTAAACACTTTTATGATTTGCATTCCAGTGTATATTTTTTCTCCCTGGTTATCAAGGAAGTAAAAAATTATTAAAAGCAATGAGAAAAGAGACAATGGATATAATATAATTAACGGGATCTCAAACAGGAACTTGATATTTGCTTAATGTTATTCGTTTTTATTTTTCAGATGTACATTCTTCCGAAAGCAATACGCCTGTCATTGTTGGAGTTGTTGTTGGTGTGGGAATAGTGACAGTCATTATAGTTACAGTGTTTGTCATCAGAAGTAGATACAGAAGGTAAGATGTCTTTTCTGTGATAAATCAATCACTTTTAAATAGACACGGGTTAGATATTTTATTTAATTTAAAATTAAACTTTATCTCCCTTTTGATCATTTGAAATCTTGCCAATAAAAACTTTTTTGCGTTTTGTTTTAAACATCACAAAACTTTGTATGTTTTCAAATAACTAAAAGCGATGACCGTAGTGTTTCAACTATATTAGGCTTTGAAAATCATATATGTAAAAGAAGTAAAAAAATAAAAATTATACTAAAATTGGTTATGCTGTCTAGCATACTTGATTTGTCATTATTTTATTACTCCGTAGATTGCTTATACATTTACTAAAAATTTTAATTACGAAAATGTCAACCAATAAATAAAACTTATTATTCTATAACTTTTCGTGTATGCTTAGATTTATATATATGCCTGTTCTAGGAGGCTCGATGATCCAGAATTAACGATGCAAGGAGAGCCAATGCTTAAAACGCAAGGAAAAAAAGTAAATAACAATCTTTTTAAACCTATCGAAAGCTTGCACTTAAGGCGTTTCTTTTTAAGGCATACACTTTCACTTTTTAAGGCAACTATCAAAATATATGAAAAGAAATCAGTTACCAATGTGACTCAAGAACACATCAGAGATATTAGCAGGCAATTCTACTGGTGGAAGATGATCAACTAAGGTATTCACACATGCATTCGAGCCCACACGTGTATATAAATAAATGAAAAAAACAGTAAAACGCATAAAGTTTGAAAATACCTTAATCTGAAATTAGACAAGTGTAGCGTTAAACTGTAAAAAATAATTAATATTTTTAAAAATCATAACTGTTTGCCTTTGTAAGTAGTACAAGCAGTTCCACATATTTGGCCAAGTGATTGGCAGACCTTAAACCACAAAAAGAAGTTGTTTGTGTCTTTGATGCTTTTTATAATTCGTTCTTAAGTGACATGAATTACTAAGAAACCTCTAGTGCTTTCTATTTTCATAATATATCTTTCCAACTATCTTGTATGTCTAAGTGTCTTCGATAATGAAACTTATAACATGTAGATAAGATTTCGAGTCTATTCTCGCTTGTTTTTACAGATGACGACAGAAGAGACAGTAACAAAGGACTTTGAAGCGCATTTACAGAACAAAATCAAAGATATGTACCCAAACACGCTCGAATCTGTGTATTTTGTTCCTCCGATATATTTCAACAAAATTCAGTACAAAACACAGTCTGTGGCCGACAAAGTTGCTTATATCCCTGAACCTTCTGAACAGACTGCCATGATACAGGACACAGCAATGCAACACTTTCTGCAATGCGTACGTCACATGGCAGAACGCAGAAAGGAACAGATGTTTCTTTTAACACAGTTTCAATATGATGACTACTTAAGATACCCCGAAGATGACTTTCAACAACACCGTCTGCCCACACCATCAAGGGACGTAAACCACAATGAATGCATTGACTTTCTTATAATACACCTAAATATTGGTGTTATAGTGGGAGTTGTCAAAGCTATTATTGACCAAGATGTGGAAATGATTGCAACTGAAGTCACTGAGGGCATCCAGAGACTGGAAAAAGCATGTAAAGTTTTAAACCATTTAATGTCAGATCAAGAACATATTCCCAAAGTTCAGCAGGTCTTGGTGCTGTTTAACATAACGGAATCAGCCTTACCCACCACTCTCATCAATCACACAGAAGTTTTCAAGGTATTACTCTGAACTATTTCGGATACGTTTCCTTGACACTAATTATTTTTCTTTAACTGTATCATCCTTTTGACTGGTTTTTTAAATTGTCTTTAAGTTTTATATTATAAATAAAGATCGATACTATCATTATACATGTGTAACATTTATTGTGGTAAACAGTAAAGATAGCTGTCACTATCATCAAAGAAATTACACTACCTAATAGAACCATGTTTTCGTGCAGCTAGAGTAGTACAGTGATACCTCGGTTCTCGAACGCCTTGACTTTCGACCAAATCGGTATTCGACCAGGAAATTCGAGAAAATTTTGTCTTGGAATCCGAACAAATATTTGGAACTCGAACATCCGAACGTCCGAGATGAGCCGAGTTGAGCCGAATGGCGTTCATTCTGCCCAGCGCCTTGCTTGCGTCATCAGTGTGAGTGCAGAGAGAGAGAGTCACGTTTTTGTGGAGAGAGTCACGAAATGTGTGCAAAATGGACAGAAATCGCAAATTTTGTTGAACAACATCACCCTGATAAAGTGGTAGCAAATAGAGCAGTTAACATTTTTAATGACAATGTTATGTCCACTTTCCGCAAAATTTTGCAAAGGAGAAAAAAACAGCAAACAATCGGCAAATTCTTCAGTAAAGAAATCAGACAAGCAACTGCAGAGCAAGATTCTGATTCTCCTCAGCAAAAGATACAGAGAACAGAAACACCCGAAGAGCAGTTACCCTCTGTTTTTATTGAAGAGGACTCCCCTTCAAAACAATAACCATCCCCCTTCCCTCCTCCCTCCACATTCATTCCCTCCTGCCATAAAGTTTGGTACAGGTACAGTAAATGAAACACAATTGACTGTACAGTACAGTACATTTTATTTATTTATTTTTTTGTTTTAATAAATACACGTTTATTTTTTATTTCTTGTTGAGACTCATGTTTTTCTACATATTATATACAAATTAGGCCAGTAAATAGGCATTTTCTAGGGCTTGGAACGAATTAATCCAGTTTCCATTATTTCCTATGGGTTTCATTGCTTCGGTTCTCGAACAATTTGGTTCTCGACCGTCCTCCCGGAACGAATTATGTTCGAGAACCGAGGTATCACTGTATCTGTAATTATATTTCAATTTATTTGCATAGTATCTTGTCTAAAACGTTTGCTTATATGTTGGCCTGTTTTCTGAATTTTGAGGTAAATAAAGTTTTAATACAAAAACCATGAGCTAGAATTGCCATAAAGTTGATGATTTTCGTATGCCTTTTTACATTTCTTTCAGAGTTTGAAGGGGTGCTGGTGCATATGTCTAGGAGAGCTTTCTTCTGATAAAATTGGTGTCAGTGCTGATAAGGCGTCAGTCAGTAGTTTTGAAAAGTACTGGGAAATAATGACTGCTAAAACAGAGAAATGCAACAAGATTAGCAAACAACTGTATTTGACCATGGTAGCAAGGTAAGAGCCATATTATATGTACTTACTTCAAAAATGCAGGAAATTACTATCTTTATACACACCCAGGTCCTTTAATTTATAAGCAAAATGTCCTTTATTTTGTTGTTTTTTTAAAACTCCTTAGCTTCTATAAATGATTCCATGAAGGAATGTATATTTTAAGTTTTAGTTTAAATAATTCATTTAAAAAATTGGTCATTGGCAAAGGTGAATAGCAAAGATGTATCTGTGTCATAAAACCTGTTATGTTATTTATATCTTAATATTTCATTTCAGTACGTATGACATCCATATTTGTTTCACGTGCATTATGAAACTTGTTTGTACTGTAGCTTATTTATATGAAGTTTACAAAAAATTATAATATGTAAACAATTAGCTTAATATTTTCATGCTTAGACCCTTCTTCGATTTTTATAAAACTTCAATTAATGTGCATAACCTTTATTTTTTAAAAAATATGTTTTTTATACTTTGTATACATATCTTATTTATCAGGAAAATTGCTTATTATGCTGACTGCCAACAAACGTTCATTCGGGTTTATCATACATATTTTAATTCCTATTATTCCAGATTTTGTGGGCCAGCCACTGCTTCTCGTCTTCCCATAGAAAGTGATACTGAAGTTTATTATTCTCCTAAGACTCTAGACCAGGCAGTGTCTTTTACTGGGGACATGTTTGAGCGACTCACGCTTCATCAAGAAATGACAGAATTACTCAAAAAGCCACGAGTATTTTTGTCGGGACCTCCATGTACCGGGAAGACCAGAATGTTAGCTTTAGTCGGAAGACAGTGGTTGTCTGACGGCCATAGTGTGCATGTCATTAATACTTCGCCTGAAGGTGCAATAGCCGCCATGCATCTGATGAAGCTCCTCCAAGAACCTGCAATAAACACACAAGCATTGTCATTTCTCGTTAATTGCGACTTAAATGACGAAACAAAAGTGGCACACACCCTAGATCATTTCAAAAAACTCACAGAGGAAAAAGCTCTTTTCATTATTCTAGATGAGGTGAATCTTCAAATGTAAGTATTAATAAATGTTTAAAGGCACTAGCCTTTGTATCAGTTTTTTAATCCAAAATGCATATTTTTACATGTAAATTTATAAGATGTGTAAGATACAATCTTCCGGTCCGACTGAAATCACTAGTCAAGATAATAAAAATAAATAAAAGATGATAGAAACCCTTGGATACGTTTTAAAAAGCAGCTTAAAACTATCAAACAAAAAATAATAAAGTGCAACTGGTGTAAAAATCAAACAAGAAGTGGAAGGCAATTGAAAGATTTATTACTGAACAAGTCAACAAAGGAGAAAAAATCTTTATGTTCCATGATAGAAATGAAACATAAAGGGAAGAAGATGTAAGGCAATGCATCATAGAATGAGTGAACAACATGTGCTATCTTGGCGTGATTTGAATGTTACTGTTTCTTCTTAATGATTCCTATACTATCAAACGTAGAGACAAAAAATAAGCTTTTCTTTTGTGTGCAGATACAAAAAGAAAGTCATCAAGCTTTTTCTCTCAAGACTTCATCAACTATTCCCAGATCTTCACGTATGGGCAGCTGGCTACACCGAACAGAAGCTCAGTTTCAAACAACCAGACCTGCATGTTAAGCAGCTAAAGGACTTACTAAGTTGTCCACCTTCAGTATTGAAACAGCTATACCAAGAAGGAAATGCTTCCATTTTGGAAATGTACGGTAAAAGCAAGTATCCAACCGTTACCGAGGGACCACCAGTGAAACACATTTATCATGTAGGTGAAGGGCATCTCCAAGAACAACCCCCACATGAGTGCAGAGTTTGCGGGAAAAATATTGCAGACTTTTTAACACAAGCTCTTTGTATCAAGGCTGGTAAGTTTGTTATCATTAATTTTACATGTGAAGTTGATGTACGAAAAACATAATTTACCATTTGACAATGTTTGCTTTGAAATCATCGAGATTTTCAAAACTTTAAGTTAAAAGAATGTAGATTTTGCAAAATTATATATATATATACATGAAGTATATTTTTTATTGCTTTTGTGTGTCAAAATGTGAACTTTGTAATTTTTATTACAGACATCGACGCTTCTGCCACCGCAAAGGAGTCTGGTATCAAGACCCTATGGCAAACACCTAGTCTTCGATACAGCGACGTGTTAATACTGTTTGAGTGTGAGGTTGATAAAAGCACGCCAATGGTCAAATCTCTCGTCAATTCGGGTATCCCTGTGCTTGTAATCAACCAGGAAAACCAGACTGATGCGTTAGACGATGAAAGAAAGATCACGTTGGCAGCTAAAGCCGGACATCTTCTGGGACTTAAACGGAAGGTGGTGGTGTTCGTGGAGGGGAACTCAGGGAGCAACGATGTTACTGCCGCATGGAACCGTGTGCGTTCCTTCACAAGCTGCACTTCACAACTGATCTTGGTTCACACAACTAAGTCTTGATTGATTTCATTATCGATTATGAGAATATCATATATTAAGCACATTCACACAGGCATGGGGCTCTTTTATATGATTCCCATCGTTGTTTCACAATTATTTGTTTCTCTTTTTCTTCTTTCTATCTATCCATGATATAATCTATTAACTCTTTCTCTCTATTTGGTACAGTTCATATATCGTTTTTATTTCGCTGTCTACAAAACTTGCGCATTTGTACATTAATTACTAGCTATACATGACTAAAATGATATATATATACACACAGTATATATATATATATCTCCATGTACACATACATTTCTATAGGAGTGAATGTGAATTTTGTGAATATGAAACTAAAATCTTTGTATATATATATTTTCACAATCTATCTTCTGCCAATTTATATAATTTCTTTGGTCCCTGAAAGCGAATCAAGCAATTTTAATATGAATGATATGTATTAAATTAATGGAACGGTATATTTACCTGAAATAAATGTCATTGTAAAATTTATAACGCATTAAAATATGATATGCAGTATTGTAATAACAACAAGAAGAGCTACTTTAAAGAATTAAAAGACATGATGTAAAAAATAAACATTCACACAAGACCATGTCATCAATTACAAAAATATAGACACAAGTTTTGTTGTGCTAACTAAAGATTTAACTAATTTTGTTTAGATAATAAAATCAAAAATGGACAAAGATTTATAAAAGCCTTTAGATCAAAGTAAACATTGCTAAACATAACCTCAATAATACAAAATAATGCAAAAATTATCTGTAGGTCTACTGCCACTATATAGTAATGTTTGGGATATAAAGTCTTAAGTTTGAAACAAGTTTAGTATTTGATATTCGATTAAAATAAACGAAGATAGTCATTTGCATCATAATTGAATGTTTTATGATACCCACTTCTTAAACAGAGACCAATGAAGGCAGAACAAGTTCAAATGTTTGCAAGAAAAGGCTTTGCAGCACATTTGCTAAATCAGATTTTTTAAACTGCTTATAAATTAAAACCAAAAGCTTCATTCATGTGATTAAAAATGTACTTTAAAACATTTTAAAAAATTGTCTATCTCTCTCACACACTCCTTTCCTCATTTCCTCCATTTTAAGCAAGTAGATTTATGTTTATTAAATGGAAAAAGGAGTTAAAATCTATTACTGGTTAAGTCCAGAAGATATGCTGTTTTCACTGCATTAACTCTTATAAACACTATAAACAATCTACTTATCACGTGTGTGCAAATATGTGCTGATACCAGCAATAAATTTGATACAATTATGCATTTATGTGAAAGTAAAGGGAAACTTTTTGTTCTTATATAGAAATAAATGTGTAAAGGTGTCTGACTGGTGTCCAGATTTGCTAAGCTTTCGTTAAAAATGATTGCTTTAACGGTTTTAAATGCTTTCTTGTTAACTTGTTTCTAGTATAGAATGCCGCAAAGTACTTCTTGTAAATAAAAGGTGTTAAAGTAGTTTGCGTTCGATGTCTCGGATGTGTATGATTTAGTCGGTAGAATTTATGTGATTTAGTTTTAGATTGATGTGATATACAATGCAGCTTAGTCACTAAAATAGGTGCACAAAGTGAGCAAGCTGCTTTGACTGTGAGTTAGTTTCATAAAATCTTCTTTCCTTTCTAACACACTGTATATTGTTGTTGTTGCATTCAAAACATCTCTACACAAACGAACATTTATATTTGTTTTTAAATCAATTAGTGCGATAACTTTTTATGAATATATACAAAATAAATAGAAGAAAGGGCTTTAAAATAGACTGAGTCAACGGACGGTATTTTCCATAGTCAGACATGGAAGATGGTGAAGATGGTCTAGCCCAGACCTGGGCCAAGGCCGGCCCGCGGGCCGGATCCGGCCCGCCTCCTGTCTCTGACCGGCCCGCCCGCTGGCCCGTCCGCCAGTATATATATACTATATATACAGTATTGGGTAAAACTGAGTTAACTATATTAGTCCGGCCCTCTAAAACCATCCCAATTTCTCATGCGGCCCCTTGGGAAAATTAATTGCCCACCCCTGGTCTAGCCCAATGTCAGAGAACTATAAAGACAAGTATTAGCAATATTGTCTATTTCCTTCTGTGCTGAAAATAATGTAGGAAACCAAATAAAACCGAACTGCCTTCTATATCATTAAAATAGCATCAATGGACCAATATTTTATTAATTAACCGTATTTTATTAACCGTATTATTTTTAGTAAAATTATTATATGCCTTCGAACACTTCTCCGCAGTAGTACTAAAAGCTTTCTCAGAAAAAAAAAAATCTCAACAGTCTGACAGTGACAGTATTGCTGGATGTTAGTTCAGGTTAGCTACTCAAGCGTCAGGTTATTTAGTCTGTTCTACAGAAGAAACCTTGCTTGAAATGCCTATACATTAATGGTTTATGAGAAACCTTTTTTTAAACTTCTCCATGATGACTAGAAAGACGGAGAACATATAAATACTCCCGAGGGCGTCCTGCCCTAAACAATCTAGTATGCTTGCTCGCACTTGCTTGATTTTCAACATTTTCATTACATGCACTTTATTTTCCTTTCCTAAAATTGATAGTCAGCTATCCAAACAGGGTACTCTTTGCTCCTTTGTTGTGTGTGTGTAAGAACTAATGTTCGAGCGCAAATATATTAATAACTCAAGTACAAACGGAAAAACTGTCGTTTTAGTGTCTGTAGTTAAGCATCAGAACCCACCTGTCCATTACTAGTGCAGCCACAAAAGTGATAACCTTCCATAATCTAAAGCAGTTTCATACATAAGACTACAAGTTGTGCAACAAAGTCTTTTAAAATGTCCTACTGTAGCTATTTAAGCTACTAAAGCGGTTTAGTCTAATGGGTATTGTAATGAGTGGTTTACGTATTTTTGAAATAAAAGTGTTGCCATACAGAAAGCAAGGCCGCCATGAAGCAGGTAAACAACCACGCCCTTCCCTGCTGCCTGTACCTTTGTCCCTTCTCTGCTTTTTTAACTATTTAAATACCTGCTAAACGAAATTGTGTAGATTTTATTTTTAACTTTGTTTAAATCAGGAAGTATCTCGATCTACCTTGCACTCCAGCCATTACCTGCAGAATCAACTGACAAAGGAAGAAACAAGTCATATTTTTTTTTACAAATAGAACAGTACTGAGCTTCATGCAAAGGTAATTGTACTTTTGATCTTTTCACACCTTGATAGACATTCTTTACCACTTTGTAAAGCTGCTAGTGTGGTTGTATGCCTTTTTATCTAAAACCAATGTCCTTATCTTAACTGGTATACGTACTGCGTAATAGTCCAACCGGAAATTCCAAGTAATGAGCTAACAAATTAAGCTAATTTAGAAAGAGTTTGTTCTTTTCTTGATATTAACAAATGAAGGTTGGAATATACTGTACTGAAATGGACTCTCAAGAAGGAAAATTGTAACAGAAGTTTGTTCAAGGCTGTTCACATTCTCCGCTAAGAGTCTGTCTTGGAATCGTGACTGCTTCACCACAGTTGACCCACTCTATCGCACAGGGTACAACACTTTATCTCCAGTAACAAACAGTAGAGGCTGAGGTTGGTAGATAAGTGTTGGCCCTTGTCAGGCGATGTTAAGCTTGAGACAGCAGTCCGGCCTAGGGACGAGACAGTCACGTGGTGACACGCGGTGGTGCCAGAGTCTCAGCGCTCGTGACGGAGGTCGCTATGATCGAAGGAGGGACACCAACGGATCCTCGGACGTCAGCAACATCGGAGGGCCCCTAAACAGTACTGATAAAACTAGAATTAAGGTTTTTTTAAAAGTAGGCTTAAGAACCTTTAGCCTTCAATATTTATTTAAATCAATTATTTTCAGTGAAAAGTTTAACATTCTACAATTGAACAGAAGAAAAACAGGAAAGCAGCCACACTTTTCAAGTATTATACAAGATTTTTGTACTTTCAGTATTATTTTGTGTAATGGTATTTGTACATTAATACAAATATCTGTTGTCTGGTGCCTATATTTAACAATCGTCAGCAAATATTGGAGAAACAGTTCTGTAAAGCAAATCAGTTTAGTTTAAGTGGTAATTGTCCATATTGTTAAGTTATCGATACATCGTAGATTGGCGATGGCTATATGCTTTGATTATGTCAGCACACAGAGGAAGAATGGCTCGTTTAAAGTGGTTTCTTCAGCCCATTGCTCCATCCTGGTTCAAGGTTTGTTTTATCACATCATGCCTGGAAATCTGGCTCTCCTCACCATATATTTCTGCTCTCTCCGCTCAAGGTTTGGGGAATTAATAGTTTCTTAGTAGTGTACTAGTGCTCTTTAGTTTGGCCTTTAATTGATGCAAGACCTTGCCAAAAAAAAAACAAGGACTAAGGAAGTAGTAAGACTTCATTTTGAATTATTTGTATCTAGTTTTTATATACAGTGGAACCTCGGTTAGCGAACGCCTCGGATAGCGAATATTTCGGTTAACGAACAAAAATTTCGCTAAAAGTTTGTCTCGGATAGCAAACAAAATTTCGGATAACGAACAGCCACGTGAACCACACGTGACCGACCAGCATGTCATCATTCGCGCTCGAGACACAGTTACGATCGGTTGTTCCTTATCTATGCGCATCTTTCTTATTTAGTGATTGTTGTGTTTTATTTTAATAAGATAATCCTCAATCATGGCTCCAAAGAAGATTAAAAGCAATTAATAGTAGTGAGGTAATGACAAGGAAGCGGCCAACAAATGAATTGAAAAAGGAAATGATTTCAAAGTATGAAGGTGGCATGCATCTGTCGGATGTGTGATGTCGTATTACCGAATAGTTTTACAAAAAAGGCAGAAGGAACAGACACTGGATAAGTTTTTTTCCTTTAACCTCAAAGTTACAGAAAAGGGAAGTCACCCCCGATTTTATAATGTCACGTGTGCTCATGGAGGGGGAATCCAAGCAGTAATTCCACCCCTTCCTCCCCACACCTGCTTCCGACCGCGCCGTCTAAAACGGCAAATTTTCTGATGTTTAAATGCTTTCGTTAATGTTTTTATTTTTAACTCCATTTATCTTGCATTATAACTATTCCCATTAAAACAAATACCTATATAGCCTGTAACTTTCAAATATAAACGAGTCAACAGGGGCTGGGAACCAATTAAATCTATTTCCTTTTTTTCTTATGGAAAAAATTGTTTCGGATAACGAACATTTCGGATAACGAACAGCTTTCAAGAACGGATTAAGTTCGTTAACCGAGGTTCCACTGTAATGTTCATTATAAAAATAAAAATGTAGCTAAGAACCGACATGTTTTTTTTTCTTTAACAGGTGGCATTTAAAATTATCAAAATTATGAAATGAAAAAGTCATCAATAGCCTTTGTTTCCATTATGACATGTAAACAATTCTCATAATCTCGCACAGCTTCGGAAATGTTATCTTATTATGTCGGCAGCAAATTTCATTCCAGACACTAAAAATTGTGAAAGTTGATTAAGATAATTATTATGAGAATGTTAGAAATTTTTGTCATTTTTGAAGTTTGAAATATTATAAATTAAATCGTAATCTAAGAAACAGAAACCGCTGACTATCTATTTATTATAATTGTAAAAGTGGACAAATAAAGTTTTTTCGAACATCTAACTAACCGTTCTATTATTTTCATTGTAATGGTGCAATTTTTACAGAAGACAAGATCAAGTGCTCTGTACCACCTGTCCAACTACTTCAGAAAACGTTTCTCACCTGTCACTTTCCTGAGGACATTAGCGTCTCAAAGAAAGACTTTAATGTTTACCACTACAATAAGGGTGCTGACTCGGGTAAGTGAATAATTAAATTGTTATTCGTCCCTAATCAAAATCATAATGTTTTGTAGTTTTTTGTAGTGGCCATTGTTGTGAGTTGCAGTGCAGGATATTTTACACTGAACAAATAGACATCCCCACAATTCTCCCCTGTAACAACTAGAAAAAAGTAAGAGTAGAAATGATCGTTGCAGCATAGTACACGAATAAAATAGAATAATACACTTTAGAAACACCTCCTTTGTAACTTTTAGTCACAAAATTCACAAAATATAAGAAATATTATCTTATTTTAAAATTATTCACAAAACAATGATAGTAAGCTTCTGTAAGTTTCTTTCACATAAATATAAAAATATCCCAGAAACAGTGAACTAGCTATACTGCAAATACAACTATCGACATCTTAACTTCATCAAATTCAAAACATTCCCTTTTCACCTGCAAAAAACCGCTATTTAATTACGACTAAATGTAATAGAGAAGAATGACTTTAATTTTTCAGTATTAAAAGTATCATCGCATGATGCCTGTATTAGTAGTTATTTTTGCCTCAGATGCTGTGTTAGACTGCTGGTGGATGAGTGCTAAGATGGCGTGCATTGTACGCCAGGGGTATGCCTACAACAAGACAGTAAACACAGAGCTGACTGTTACTCTCCTAAACGTCACCTCATCCCACACAGGCATCTACGCTTGTCAAGTGGCCGGCTACCCAACAAATTCTTTTATAACTTGTCAGCTCAATGCAATACATGGTAAAACTTCAAATTTAACTTAATAATTCAAATATAGTTACAAGGTTAATACTGTGTGACTACTTTAGTTTAAATTCTTTGTTCAACGTCAAAAATACTTTGCCTTTGATTATGACTGTCGTTTTCCTCACTTTTTCTTCGCTTTTCTTCATGCCTGAATAATACATTTTTCAAAGCTTAGTTATCTTAAGCACAAAATAGTAAGTTGCTACTTTTGAATATAGTAATAAAGACTTCAGAGACACCGTGGTTTGGTTTTGTGTGTTTTGTTTTTCCTTCAACAATCTTGCGATAACAGCTGGATAAATCTTTTTCTAAAGATGAACATATTGTTGTCTGTCGTAGTCAACAGCCCTGTGGAGACTACACTACCTTGGGCAGAAACATCTCAAAGTGATATTCCCATCGTAAAGCCGGTCTTGATTGGTCTGTCAGTAGGGCTTACTATGACAATGTTGATTGTTGGAGTTCTCCTCTTACTCAAACGCAAAAGGTAAGAAATAAACACTTTCTGTGCGACAATTCTATATTTTATGTACAGATATATTAGAGCTGAAACTATGTATAAACTGAAGAAATGAACTTTATATATACATGTTTCAGAATAATTCATTTCTGCACGAGGAGACCAAGAAGCAACTGTGAAGATGTCGGAGACTTTCAAACATTTTTACTACCAGTGGGTCATTTAGTCTATGTTATGAAGTGGTAATACTTCTTAAGATGTCGTAACTAATATTATTCAGTTGCCATAAGCAATTTTTCCCTTATACCAAAATGTCTATTAGAGTGTTTTCCTCACATTATTCCTGCTTTCTCTCTTTTTACTATTACTACAAACAGAACCTATGTTTCTTTTAGGAAGACCCTTCATAATGATACTTTTTGATGATTTAACAGCAATTTATACTGTGCTATAAGGGATTTGTGTCAGTATAACAATAGCACTAAGTTTAGATAATCTGAAAGCAGCCGTCTTTATATTTGAAGTTCTATGATTAAAAATAATGGCGGTTCTATTTAAGGTTTTGCTTGTTGGAATTTGTCTTAGTATCATAAAAAGTCGATTTGTCATTTTGTTATAGAGAGACACCTATCTTGAGCTGAAGGCGAAGACTAACGAGTTTGAGGAATATCTCGAGACCACAAGTAGAAAGATGTATCCGAACATACTTGAGACTCTTTATTTCGTGCCACCAGTTTATTTCAACAAAACTGAAGGCTCAGTGCAGTATGTTGCTGACCAAACTGTCTACGTGTATACTCGTCCTTACCGTCAGAATGCCATACATGACCAAGCCATGCAATATCTAATACTCTGCTTACGTCAAGTGGGAGAACAAAAACCAGAAGAGATGTTTGTCCTGACACAGTTTAGCTTCGATGATTATTTAAATAATCCCTGCCATGACTATGGAGAGAACCTCCTACCGATGCCTGTCGGTATAGACTATAATAGGGACATAGTCTGCTTTCACTTCCTTATAATTCATCGTCATGAGGGTGTGCTGGTCGGAATGGTCAAAGTTGCCAATGAAACGTGTGATAAAAGCCATTTAAGAAGGCAGAAACAAGAGGAAATAATGGCCGAAGTGTCGTATGACATCAAACGACTAGAAGAGGCATGCCGTGTTTTCAAGCACCTTATGTCCGATCAGCCAAATTTTCCGAAAATTCGAAAGGTTATGATATTATTCAATGTTATAGGGTCGATGGAAGGCAGACTCAAGCACCTCAGTAAGGTACATTACTGGCAGTATATTATTTGTAGTTTTCTTGTAGTATTTATTTAGCTCCCGCCACATTTCCCATGTCTCATATCATAACACAATTCTCCAGACGTGTTTTGAAACGGTTCTCATCTGAAAAGCACTCATAAGTGTATTAGTAAGGAAAGGCGTATAAAAAATGACCAAGGATACATTGTTCTATATCATTTTATTCTTTTGTATATCCTTCATAGAATGAAAACACAGCATTTTGCTATGGTCGGCTGCCTGATGCTGACAGCGTTTGGAGTGTTGATGACTATCTAGCCAGGCAGTTATCTTTGTTGCTTAACTCAACAACACACGAAACTCCAGATGAAGCCAGAATGAGTGATAATATCTATCTGAAGATGATATCCAGGTCAAACTATTCAGTTCTACCGTGTACTATAAGGGTTATAAACAGAATGTAGCTATTCTATGCATGTCTTTTAGCGCATGTATGATTTAAAAAATACTCATTTGATTACATTGTATTTTCATTTATGAAATTATTTGTCCTAATAGCTAATATGCAAAATCTTTTAATCTATTTCAAATATTAATCTATACTTGGCTTTTTATTATTTGCTATCAGGTGTTTTTATTTTTATTTGAAAAGTTGACAGTCTGTAAAATGTTTCTAAATATAACATTTATTGTGCTTCTAATAATTTTTCTCATTTGGGTTAACCCAGATTTTATTTTTTTAAACAATTTTTCTTTGTTAATTTATTTTTTCAGATTTTGTGGACCTGCCACTACATCAACACTCTCAGTTTTCTTTGATTCAAAACCCCACATATTGCCTAAGACCCTAGACCAAGCAGTGTCCATGACAGGAGACTTTTTTGAGCGGTTCACTCTGTACCCCGGGATGAAAGAGTTACTCGATGAACCTCTGGTGTGCCTTGTTGGGCCACCTAGCACTGGAAAAACAAAAATGTTGACTTTAGTAGGGAAAAAATTGCTATCTGAGGGGCATGATGTACACATAAAATGCTCATCTGAAGGAGGTGCTATATCTAATCAGCTACAGAAGATCGTCGAATCACAGCCATCAAATGTAGGACGTGTCACCCTTACTGACACATTATCCAAAATTACACGTGAAAAGCGTCTTTTAATCGTTTCTGATGAGCTCCGTTTTCCAAAGTAAGTAAAAATCTTGCTTAATTTTCATGCTAAAACCTATAAGTCGTTGACGGAACACAGTGCGAAAAAATGTTAATGACAAAAGTACAGTAAGAACAAGAGAAAACATCATACTTATCCTTTTAAAGAAAGAAAAAAAGTACTAAAGAACACACCAGTAATAGCCAATAAATAACAACTGTCCCGACACAACAAAGCCGATACATATGTTACTCTCGCCCTTCAAGTCATGAAAGCTCTACACAATAAAGTCAATTATCCATTACAGATAGGTTTAAACTTACAAATTCTACAGTCTCTGAAGTGAGGAACCGCAAAAGGTAACATCAACGTCCCAACTAGCAAAACATAACACGTTCGAGAGATATCCGTGTCAGACCACTCTCACGTACACATATACATATTGTCATTCTTTCCTATGATAATACAGCTAAGGCCAACACTCCATGCTTCTTGAAACACTTAGGGGTTATAACCCATAGCTCTGACACTGACCCCTACTATTTCCCCTTTTACTGTTAGCTTTTAATTTTTAAAAAAAGTAACATTATAAACAATATTTCTTTCAAAGGTTTGAACCGTCCGACAACTTCTTTTCACGTTTCCTGAAAGGGTAAGTATAATATATTTATAGAGGAAGTACACCTGAACTCGTTAATAATATTCCTAGTTCATGTAACCGCGTTTTGTTTTTGTTTTTTTTTTTTTTTTTGGGGGGGCGAGCTTTCGTGCCCGGTAGTGTCTAAAACATTTGCTTGTCACCACCACAGTGTGCGGCTCAGGGTTCGGATCTCGTGTCATGATACTATCTGTGTGTTACACCTTTTTGCAGGGCTAGGCGTCGGTGGCCTTCTCCAGGTTCCACGGCTTCTTCCTCCTTCCTCTCCCTAAAGAGCAAAATCGGTTCAAGGAAGAAGCACTTTCCTACTAAACAAACCAACCAACCATCTAATTTTGGGCACTGGTAGTGAAAACACTCAGTTGTCACCACTGCAATGAGCAGCTCAGGGTTCAAATCTCGTCTCAGGATACGTTATGTATGTGGCATTTGTCCACAAAGCTGGGCATAGGGATTTTCTCCAGATACTCCAGTTTCCACTCTCCTCCCTCCCGAGGCTCCATAGCGTGAAATTGGGTCAGGGTGGAAGCACTTTCCTATTAAATAAACTAACAACCAACTTTATTTTTTTTTTTATTTGTGCATTAACTTTGCTACAATTTTCTTTTTTATCTCATCAAAATGCGTCAGGAATCATTGCTTGCTCAAAAACTGTTTTATACCTGAGGTGAAACTTCTATTTTGATCAAAGTCTAGAGATGGAACCGATAGTCATATTATTCATAGTTCTACCATTTTGGATTGCAAGTAATTGATGTGTTTTACTTATTTACTCAGTTACGTATTTGTTTAAAGCTTTAAATCGAAAATTGGTGTCGCTTTATATGACCACCCAGGGATTGAATTAATCAGCAAGAGTTATTTAAAGTGACTGCGATGCGTGTTGGCGATCTTCGAGACTTTTTAAATGTATATAGGTAAATGTATGTACGCGCGCAGATGCATTCATTTATACTGTTTTTCACTCGCTTTCTGTATTATAATGCTACTAAAATCAATAATATTAATTCTGATGTAAAGTCTCTATTTTTCTATGTCATTTATTATTGTATTTTAAATTTTAGTACTATACTTTCTCGTCTGGTAAACTCTTTGCTTCCGTGCTAGCCTCTGTCCTCCTCTATTACTTTATATGTATAGATAGATACAGATTTACGACATTTACGTCTATGATTCAGGTTTTAAAATTACGTTTTTCGTGTTACAGCTACGCAAATCCTCTCGTCACTGGCTCACTTGCTCATTACAGGTGAGAAAAATGAAAGAAACAATCAATCCAAAACACAATTTTGATGTCGAACCTCAAACTTTCTGTAACATAATATTTTACCTTCAAAAGTGTCATTAAATTGCATGTTTTTCGATTTTTGAAGGCCTTTTTGTTGATTTTTTTTTCGAAACCAACATTTTTTCCTTATTTGTTTAGTAATAGTACTACATTTTATAACTTATAATAAAGCAAGGTCAGTGATATCACATTTCTGTCTTGTAAAGAATGTCATGTTAAATATACACTGTGATGATGTTCATACATCTTTTTTGTTAATTCAATATACTCCTGTTGACTTAAGTAATCCGGATTAAAATATTGTACGAAGTGATCTTTTAATTAATTTATTTTGCCAGAATTTTAATTACCACATCAAAGAGAGTAGGAACCAAAAGGAACCACAGCTTAATTTCAGTTTGTACTTTTGGAAACATTTCCACTTCCGTAATCTCTTTTTCCGTAAAATAAAATCAATGTCTGTTAACAAAACAATGCATGCATTTTATTTTAATAATGTGACAAAGGCAATTAATATCACGTGGCTACTCCTTGTTTCCTGGGCTCTTATTATTTAATTCACTATACATGTTATTTTTTCTGTCTTGGTGTGCATTAAAGTAGATTACGTTTCTCTCATTTCATTTGTAGTTTCTAATTTGTTTTATTCCTTCTTTTTCTCTCCAGCGAAGATGGAAATCGCTGTTGGATGGCAACCTGCTCGAAAACACGTATCAATGTACCAAATTTCAAAACCGTATTTTTCGATATTCCATTAAGTTGTCCTCCTGCAGTACTAAGAGAGGAAAACAGATGTATAAGCTTGAAGTCTTACAATTATTTCCTACACCCACCTCCAACCGATGGTCCACCCGTGCTGCACATTCGCCATATGGGACCTGGCCACTTCGAGAGAGCAGAACCTAGTGACTGTGTTACATGTGGAAATCAGATTCTCAAGTTCTTAACAGAAGTCCTTCACCTTGTTGGTGCTGGTATGTTTCCTTATTTATTGAGTGTAAAGCTAAATCTTCTTAAATGAAATTTCAAAATAAAATGGTTAAATTTTTTAAAAATAAAATTTCGTGTTCCTGAAATAGAATTAGTTTTTCTTATCAACTTTAATGTACGGAACACAAATTTGATAAGCAAAATGCAAAACTCGCTCTAGTTGTTGTTTTTTTTAATCTGCAATAATTATTGTGTACATTCCGAAATGCCTGCTAGTAGTAAGTGACCTTTGGTTAATACTGTACAACAGGTCAAGTAATAGACTACATCTTAGAATTCTTTGCCTGTCTCTTGTACATCTGTTTAGGAGCATCTCTGGGAAGTGTCCAAGCAATAGTCAGCCAGCATGGTAGTAGTAAATATTCCCTCGTATCTTTCTTCCATTGTTGTTATATTTTGGTAAAAACAATGGCAATGTGCATTAATAACAATACCACAGTTGGCAGGAAAGAAATCTAGATAGAAATAAAGGAAGTGGACATATTGCAGCCAAGTTTCTACTACTGCATCATCATGATTTCTACTAGTTCATTGTAGCTTTCTACCTTACCACTCCCAAGAAAGTTTGTAGACACTAGGCGACAAGCATTCCATGCTTGTTTCGCATCACCCTGCGGCAAGTTATTAAACATGTCATCTCTGAAGAGCTCTTGAATCTGAGGGAAAACAAAATTCCCTCCTTAATCTTTGCCTCCTGGAGTCTAGAGAATATTTAATTCAGGAATCGAAAAGCTGGTGGTCCGGTCTATGCCTTTCACGAAGTTCTTTATTTTTAAGTTGTTAAAAGGGCATCTTCCTTGAACAGAGGTGCCAGCTGTAATTGTTATACTAAATGAAAGTCCGTAGCAGCTTTAAGTTATTGTAGTCCCTTTAATGTGGACAGCATGCTTTACTGGAATAGATGAAAGACGGTTTCCATTGAGCAAAATCACAGCATTAAGACTTAGTTTGAAAGAGTCTACAGAAAGACCCCATTCTTGTGGCTCTTGAGGTATTTATAGTGTATTCATGGGGCCCTAAATATCGGAACAGAGTAACAGATTACCTTCCTTCGTGAAGAAATGCTCCCCCTAATGGTGGCACTTTTGATATGAAGGAATTGTGACATTACCTACAAGATTTCATTGTTGGAGTCTTCAACCTAACATTTGTGCCTTTTTCTTGGATAAGTCCAAATCACGAACAAAGTCATTTAGTTCTTCCTGTTTTATTCTCTGTTGGGGTTGATGATGCACCACAGTTAAAATCTGGATCACTGCTTGCTGACTGGCCAGGAGAAAAGGAGGTCGGTTCACCCTCTTCCTCGTCAGCTAAATCAAGAGAGTAGTTCGGATGTTCTTTTGCTTCGTTATTCCACCAGAAAGAGGATAAAGGAAGTAGCAATAGTCGATATTTTGGTTGCCTGGCTCTCTCCACACCATGGAAACTTCAAACAGCATTGGTGGTCTTTTGTCATTGAACCACTGTGAAAGCTGTGTTGCACATTTGCACAGCATATATGCGAGCCCTAAGGCTTGTCTTGGTCCTCAATCTTGCATCTGAGTAAAGATGATATGCCTTCTTCATTTAAGAAATAATACTTTTCTTCTGGTTTACAAATGTCACTTCTCCACAAATATAGCAAACAGTGCTCACGTTATTAACGCACTTGTGAGGCTTTAGTGTTTTGTATTATAATTAAATGGATTAAATAATACAGTTTTATGTAACAGTAGCATAGTTTGCTACTCGAAAATCTACTGCATACAGAAATAGAGTGAACCCAGCAAGTTAAAATAAGAATGTGTCGATGAATGCATGGTGAATGCGAATGCACGCGTGTGTGACCTGTTCTTACAGAACAAAGCTTCACCATCAAGGAGACAAAGACATCTGTGGAAACTCAAAATGTCCAATCAAGGAGAGAGCCACTACCCCTAAAGTTCAGCGACCTCTTACTTCTGTTTGGAAATGACATAGATAATGACACACCAATGGTTAATATTCTTGTAACTGCAGGTATCCCAGTGCTGGTTATCAGCCATAAGAATCAGTTGCATGCCATAATGGAAGATAAGAACATTGCATTAGCAGCAAATCCTAAATGTCTTTTGGGACTAAAGAGAAAGATTGTCGTGTTTGTAGAGGGGATGAAAAGAGACGACGATGCAAACTATATCAAACTGCGTGGAATCACTAGTTGCACATCTCAGCTTGTTTTGGTTCACATGGTCTAGGACACACACGTCCCGAAAATTCTCAGTAATTTGTGATTGATGACAAATTTTTTTAATCCATTCATTGTGCTTATACTCTTTCAGTATATTTGTGATTTTTATTGTTTATTTGAGCTACTGTATAAGGGTAAGTCACAAAACGTCCTTTTCATCAACAGGCTCTGCAAAGTCTCTTTATCATAAAAATGTAACAAAAAAGTCTGTTTAAAGATCAGGATAAAAAAAAGCAAATGATTTTATTCTTATTCTTATTCTTATTACAAAAAACTATTACTTTTAAGATGTGATTTCAATCCATACACACTGAGATTGTTTATCCAGTGCTACATTTTTCCTGAAGTGGAGGTACATTTCTAAAACATCTCCCGTGTACTTCTTGCACTCCAACATAGCTGTGGGTTTGCTGCTCTTTTCACTGATGTATGTCTTACCCATGACCATCTGCGGCTTGTGGATGGTGATAAGGACTGACAGATCGTTCATCGTAGCACCATGGTGATTTTTGAGGCCCTTGAAATCTACATCCCCTTTTCCATCTGCTTCTTCATAAAGTCCTTTTGCAGGCCCACTGTTCCTCATCACTCTTCCAGTGAAGCATGTGCTGGTGGAGGCCATGTCCTCAGTAGGAGCTACACTGGTGTAGTACCTGCCTGTGTACAGGGCAGTAGCCGAGGGACTTCAGGGGCTCCATCAGGCGATGAATGACTAGATATCATTTGTTACTCAAGCCGATATACCACAGAATATCTCAAACTGCCATACATATAAAAGGTGCTTTCGCACAGCTCAGCAAGTTTATTACACAAGTTATGGGCTTATCTTTCCTGTATACCCTGAAGCTAAGTCGGTTCCTCTATGGCCTCGTTGATGCTAATATGCTGCTCCGGTATGTACATAGTCTGGAATGCCTGCTATTTATCAAGTGATGTATTGTAATTTTTATGCTTCTTATATTATGTACATATAATTATATATATATAACAGGGCT
>SRHC01003763.1:0-10154 GCA_004794325.1 Pomacea maculata | reverse complement strand
ATTCCAGATGGTAGATATACATAAGTCCTTGGAGAAGCTATACTCCCACCAACTTGATCTCCACAAGTTTGCTTCTCACAATTTACGTCTCATTGAGAAGACTTCCGCTCGCCAGCCCGCAGAGTCAGACAGTGATGTTTCTACTTGTCTGAGGATGAGCGTGGGTTTTCCCTAGTCACCCTTTGATCTCGGACCGATTCAGGGAAGCTAACAGGTACTAAAAATCTTCGACCCGCGGCCCGTGTTCAAGGCAGGGTGTCGCGTGTCAAAGGTCAGATTTATGGGCTCCGCCTTCACCATCCCTTCTGGTCATCAACAGGAGCGGTGGTAACTTGACCAGTGCATTGTTGGTGGTCTGTACAAACTTCACTAAACTCATCCCATCTCTTGCTGTCCTCGACGGGAACTTTTCTGTTGTTTGCCTTTTACTTGTCGCCGGGCCATTAACAATGATTTAATTAAACTTCTCTCGCGGGCCAGGTAAAATTTCATGGCGGGCCGGATGTGGCCCGCGGGCCGGGTGTTTGACACCCCTGGTGATTGCATATCCAGCCTGAATCCACTGAGCTGAAGATGACGGCTGGTCTGCATAAAACCGAGTAGGATTTATACAATTGATGGTGTTTGCTTAAAAATGTCACGTTTCTCAGTTACTGGGGTAGGGAGGGAGTGGTTTCAAAACGCTGTTAATGGTATATCTTTATATGTTCTCTTTGATTGGTTTCTTGTAGCTGAACCGCGTATGCACTCTCACGCTTTTTCGGGAATTCATGCTATCAAAATAGATTAGTTAGCTTCATCTTTTCAGTGGCTCATGAATCTGGAGATTTTTTTCTGGGTTAGAATTAGTTTTACCAATTTCTTTTCTAACCAAGGGCAATTTCACCCATGAGTACATTGCTCTTCGCTTTGAACGTTTTGTATAAGAGGAGCTGTGCCTGGCCCAGTGTACCTAGAGCATGGAGAAGGTGCTAACTAACCCAATTATGGATAATGACAAGCAGCGCGGTGTTATTAAAGTAAGTGGAGGGTCTTTGAGAAATGGAGAGCAAGGTCTAGCACTCTAAGACATCTTTCCATCATGTGTGGAACAGTTCTTGTGAAAGCTTTAGTACATCATCACTACCGAGATCCATAGAACTATGTTCCCAGACGTCTTTTATACACCTACATCTGGTGCTGTATGATAAAACATGTAATTTTTGGTAGTAAAAAAATCTTTTTTGTGAGTACCTACCAGATGGCATGATACAGTCTCCTCCCGCCTCCCCGTTGTAGTTTGGACTTGTGACTACAGTAAAATTTCAAAAAACCTACGGAGGTGAACTCAGTGATAAAGATGGCTGAAAAAGGTAATGAGCTGATTGAATTTTTGTTCTTAACGGTCATTAGTCCATTTTTGTCTAATCGAGAGGGACAGCTGGAACTGAAGTGACTTGTAAGTGATCCTCCATGTAGTCATGTCCATGATAAGTGCTTGAAGGAAAAGATTTGCTACCAGAAACGGCTTTTTTTCGCCATGACAAGGCTGATGAAATATTATGAAAGCAGTCTAAAGAACAGAAGAAAAAAAAACATAACAGAAAAAAGTTTGTTTAAATGAATAGAAACAAGCACCTGGAGTAACAAGAGCGCAGGCAGCTATTTGTCACGTGACAACCCGTGTTGTCACGTGCCATCTCTAGCAAACTAGATACTGCTACTTCAAACAAAATTCAAGAAATAATGGTTACCGTTTTCAAATTTGCAACTTCAATCATCACAGCATTGACGATTAACATGCCTGCCTCATGCGGTACCAGATAGCCCCTATACAACAAACTGTAAATAAGAAGAAAGGCAGGTAAAGTAGCAAGTTGGGCTTATTTGATAGATTATGACGCTCTTAATTATTTTCGCTTGTAATTTCTGGTGTCAAAACAAGCGTTTACTTACAGTTGCATGTATGTTGTGTGTAAGTGAATAACTTAGTGATTAGAGTAATGGCGTCCAACCCCTAACATTTGCATACTAGCCAGCTGGATATCCCCGAAAGCTTCCCCAATTAACACAAATGTGGAATGGGTAATGTTCATTACAAGGTTGGGAAATGTAAAACAGCGAGATAGAAGAGATGACTGCCTTCACAGAAAAACCTGGTCTCTAATGCCTATTTCCCAATGATATCGGGAATATGGGAATATTCAGTTAATAATCATGTCAGTTAAAAAGTCAAAGGCGTTTACCTATATACATATAAATCCGCCCATTAACTTATCCATTATCCTGCCCATAGCTGTGAAGACCTTACATTAAATCCCTCTTAAATAATCAGTGCAGAACTCTTACGAAATTCTAAGATTAATGCAATGGTTGTTGATAAGCAGGCCTAAAGAAGAAATTGAAGTTCCTTTAACCACAAGAAATGTGCCTTTTTTTTTTTTTTGTCTTTCAAGTTTTCGTCTATACATCCGTAGAAAATCAGCTCCAAGAAAGATCTACACGCTGAGGGCCTAGGGGAACAGGCACGCTTGATGGACAAATTGTCACAGTTAATCATACTATACTCTTGACTGCTCCTCCATTCACGCTGACATGTATGTAACGTTTTTACCGAAAGAGTGTGTTAAATGTGTTTGCGAGCGCGTGTAAACATCTGCATGTAAACCACGCTCGCCGCACTCTTTCACCTTTTTCAACAAAAAGGTCCGGCCAACGATTAACACATTTAATGTTTATGAAATTAACTAATGATGAGATGAGGATGAAACAAAATAAAATAACGCTACCCCCTCCAGCGTCAACCTCTTCCAAACGTTTCTCAGACGGTTGGCGCTGACGAAATCACTGACCAGCAGGCTAATCCTCTGAATTTCTTCACGCAGTTCGTGAAGTTAACTGTGTAGTTAACTGTGAAGAAATTCAGAGGATTAGCCTGCTGGTCAGTGATTTCGTCAGCGCCAACTAAGATTAATGCTCTGAATCCTCTGAATTTCTTCACGCAGTTCGTGAAGTTAACTGTGTAGTTAACTGTGAAGAAATTCAGAGGATTAGCCTGCTGGTCAGTGATTTCGTCAGCGCCAACCGTCTGAGAAACGTTTGGAAGAGGTTGACGCTGGAGGGGGTAGCGTTATTTTATTTTGTTTCATCTTCATCACATCGCTAATTTAATTTCATAAACATTAAATGTGTTAATCGTTGGCCGGACCTTTTTGTTGAAAAAAGGTGGAAGAGTGCGGCGAGCGTGGTTTACATGCAGATGTTTACACGCGCTCGCAAACACATTCAACACACTCTTTCGTAAAAACGTTACAATGTACGTGCATGCAATACACTTATACTAGACTGCTGACATAAAAAAATATAATTACATGTACTAGCTCCAAGCCCCTAGCGTATTTCCCCAGAAAAAACACAACGTAGCTTAGTATATTAAAGAACAATTATTAAGAAAGTAGAATCTGGCTTATTGTCTAAGGCAGGGATCCCCAACCTACGGCGCGCGGGCCATATCCGGCCCGCGACGAGGTGCCATCCGGCCCGCTAAACTTCTGCCCACAGTGCAGGAAATCGGTATGTTAGTAATAAAAAAAAAAGACCTAAAAAAACGAAAAAAAGGGAAGAAGAAGTATTTATCCGTACGTAGGGGCGTCTCTCTTTTTTTCGATGGACGAACATTTCGATTCAGTGCTCCGACTTGGTGTCTCTACGATGCAGCCGGACATTCAGAAGTTGGTTTCGGGTAAACAACTTCAAATATCCCACTAATTACTATATAATTAATGGTAAGTACAACTAATTCTAATAAAAATGGTATCCGCTCTATTTTTTTTTTCTTTTTTTGTATTTTTGCGGTGAAGCGGCCCGTGACACGCATGTCGGAAATGTGTTTGGCCCGCAGGCCGAAAAAGGTTGGGCATCACTGGTCTAAGGCGTCCCTTTATCATATTCCTACTATTTATCACTAATCTAAATAATGCGTGAGTCGACACTACTCAATCGTAACTAGAACACGTTCTCACGCTCCACTTGTTTACTCATTCATGCGCGACTGAATGAACAATGAAATACCTTATATCAGACGACGCACAGAAAAACATAAAGATACCACAAATGACACCACCCATCTGCCACAGTTCTGGATCTGAAACAGGTACACATTGTCAGGGCGACACATGTATGTGCATGTCTGTATGTGTACTTCAGAAAAGAAAAGTACGCGCCTTCTGATATCAAAATATTTAATAAGCCCTAAGAATTTCATTTGTACTTTTGTCTTACAAAAATGCCATCAGAAAAAAAAAAAACCCGCCTTTCAACGGAGTAAGCTTGCTTTTTATTCAATGCTTTTACCTGAAACTACGAACTTGAATTTGCAGTACAGACTTTCTAATAAATAGTTAAAGATGCTTATGCTGGCATCATGGCCAGATAAACGACAAAATATAAGGGCTTCACTTGTCACATGGAAGTGCACCACAAATGATTCCGTAGATCTGAAGCCAATGCAGCTGTAGTTGAAAGGTGAGAACCTATATTCCTCTTGTAGTGGCATAAAACGAAGATCTTTTTCCTTATATCCCATGTCAGACAAAAATTGTGTCCTATCAGACAGGTTGTTTCCATTGTAGCTTGCCAGGTCATGAGGAGGGGTATCTTTGTCAAAACGTGTTACATGCAGCTGCACAGCAAGAAAGCTCAGTTATATTCAGAAATAAAACAAAGAAAATGTATAATTTGGGTTTAAATGTTGGTACGTTGAACAAAACTATGACATAATCATAATTCACGCACTATTGTGGCGATAGTCCAGTCAGTGCTTCCTGCTCGAAACTCTATCCCCCCAATAAAGTTCCATGCATGCGCGAACGGGGGTTGACTACCAAAAACTTGACCTCAACCGAGCGTTTTTTTTTTTTCTCATTCTGCATAAACAAAACCTAATCCTAACATTAACATAAAAGCCACGTTCTTACGTATGAATTCCAAGAAATAAAACATCGTGTCATCCAAAATTGTCCCCTCGACTTCCCTGTGTGTGCCTGAACTAACAGTATTTCTTATGTCGGTGTCGAATTATTCACAGCGTCCCTTTAGACCCTATTTTGGTGTCCATTTTCCCTCTTTCTTCGGTAAAGAAACTGCCTCGCGTAGTGGTGTACCCTACAAAAACTGCTTCCTTAGGATGATTATAGTAGTAATTTGAGGCAAACAAATACTGCACTCTTTGCCTTTTATTATCATTGAATGCTGACTTCCTATTGCCCAAAGAATGGCAAGGTAGTAGTTACGTTTAGCACTTCTCATGATCAACCGGATGTTGCCAACATCACTGTAGAGAAAAGGCTCGGTTGATTTTGGACTAAAGATGGCGTCGACACAATGGGCCAACTGCTTCACTGCTACACCACGGAACTAAAGACAAGAATATGGCCAATAGTAACCCTCTACAACAGGGGTGGGCAATTAATTTTCCCAAGGGGCCGCATGAGAAATTGAGATGATTTTAGAGGGCCGGACTAATATAGTTAACTCATTTTTACCCAATACTGTATATATATAGTATATATATACTGGCGGGCGGGCCGGTCAGAGACAGGAGGCGGGCCGGCCTTTGCCCAAGTCTGCTCTACAACATGGCGGATATCAGCACCTTTAATGCCTACATTGTTTGGATTTTCCTAAATCCCTAGTGGCAACGCAGCAAAAGTCACAAACGGAGAATCTTTCTGATAAAACTGGGCGAAAAACTGGTTGGACTTGGAAAATCTATAGAAAAAGAATGTTCCGGACAGAATAGGGTGCACTATACACGAGCTCCATTAATTTGTGGTACATGTTAATTACACTGATTTTCGTGTTTTGTTAAAATAAGTATTGCATTTTACACAGAATGTGCGTTTTCATCATGAAATGAATGACAAAATAGTATTGGGACCACATTCGTGGTAAACGCTATAAAATTTCACTCCGTTAGAGGGTTAACCAACATTACTTACCCGCGGATTTACCCACAAATTCTCCCATTTCCGCGTCTGTCCAGGGTGGCATAAGAAAAACTTTCTTTCCTTCCCATTTTCATTGATAAATGCCAGTTTGATATCCTGATTTAATTCCTGAAAACCAACTGTCACAGAGGTTTCGTTATGCAGCTATAACTGATAAACTAAAAACCTCGAATCTTACTTATTATGGCAGGCTCAAACATCAGACATTATATGATGTAAACAGATTGTCAGGCATGCAGGGATGGACATGGTTCCACAAAACGAACTAGTTTTAAATCACTAGGTACGTTGTTCTTACCTTTAGCTTCTGCTTCGTTCAGAAACGTGAACATTAAAAAAATGCTGAAATCTGAAATTAGAAACAGAACGTTGAAATCCATTCAAATGACCTGTTTCTTCCTCCTAGAATGCGTGTCCCGAGGCGAGGTACGCAAGGATTAAGAACCAAACGGTCTGACAAGCGTATTTAAAACTACCCTCCCGTCGCCGCCGTCGGCTTGTCTCGCAACATTTACCCACTTCTCCCGCTCCCTGACTTCTCTCCTCCCGCCCCATCCAGTGTTACGACTGGTCTGAAACCCCGATACTATAGTGGAAAAGGCTAACACCAGATATCAATTTGAAAAAAATGCCCGAGCGTCACCAGCTTCTTGTAACATGAGCTTCACGATACGGTGTTTGGTATGCGGTGTTTGGTGTCTAAACGGGCAATTGCATACCGTGTGAACGTTCTACAACCTTCTTGGCCGTTGACTAACAAGACTGTACAACCCAAAATAACAAAGCGGCAGGCTGTCGTAAATGTAATTGAAACTTTAGCCTTTAACTGTGATGTCCAAGCTTCCACAATAAAAGCCTACACCAAAACCTTAGCCCTAATCCAAATCCTGAAACTAATCCAAACCCTGAAGACATCATCTATCTCGAACTAACATGTAAAAAGAAACACACACCTAAACAAAAGGCGTGTAAACCAAATAAAAAAAAATTCACTAACATCTACAGTTTGCACTGAAAACCACTCGCTTTACCCACTAAATTGTGACTTTTTCCACAAAAGCAGTCACCAGTTAAAGTACTGAAATTTTAATAGACACCATGAAAGGACAAATTTAGAGGCGATGTACACGTAAGGGTCAGAGGTTGTGACCCCGTTCAGCTTGGCTTGGTACTGTTCACACACACACACACAAAACCCCATAAAAAAACAACTTCTTGGGCTCGAGCTGGGTAGATCGGCTAAAAGGAGGTAACGTCTCAAACTCCGTCTTCGTGGAGTAGGCCTATCAGTCGGTGTCACCATCCGATTTCTCTTCCTAGAATAAAAATTGCGAAGATTATGTGATTTAGTTGAACAGAAGCTGACACTTAATTTTGCTAGGTCTAAAATGAAGTGTTAAAATCAGGTAAGTACTGTTTTCTTGGAATTCACAATCTGAGAGTTACCCACACGTAAATGAAAACAACAAACAACAACAACAACAAAACGAAACTTAACTTTCCAATCGAGATTATGCCCTTTGGTTTTCTCCTTTGGTCATTTTTAAGATGACTATTTATCCAGGAGGGCAATTAGTAGCAGCTCTATAGGACAGCAAGGGTTAGAACCACACACCGCAACGATAAAACCACAAAGTTTTATAGTAACGTAGCTCTGTGGATAAAAAATGAAACATTCAAACCCGCGCTACCAGATAGATCCGCATCACAGCGATTCAGTCTTACATATGATCCACATTCATTTCTCTCTCTCTCTCTCTCTTCTCTCTCTCGTATGGTAGTTTCAAAAGTTGTATAGAACGAGAAAAGTATATTGATATTTTAAAGAATAACACAAGAAAGGCGTACGCACATGCTAGAGTAGGAGTGTCAGAGATAGTTACAGGAACAATCTCCAGTAGCTCGCCATTATCCCTTCTGCCAAGGTATGATAGAAATTGAAGTACACGTGGTATGTATATTTATGTTCATACCTATCTGAGAGATAAATATTATGTTCTCAAGAAAGTATATACCAGCATCAATGAATCGGTAATTAGACAATTTGGACTTAAGTTCTCTCCTCTTTTACCCCATTCCCCCCACATACACCTGATCAGTGGTCTCGAAACATTGCGAGAGTTGTGATTAGGCTCGACCCTGAAAGGACATCGTAGGGAACGATGGAATGTATTTGGTGCACGCGTTGTCCTTAGACCTCAAACCAAGGCTTCCTGAATGAATTTTCACCATGTACCGGCGAGACTACGGGATGATCGTTTAGAGAACGGTTAACAGCGAATTTACTTCAGTGTCCACAGGTCAGTCCATGTTTACCTCCTCGCCCAGGATCACGCGTGACGACGATGCGAGGTCTTCAGTGAGGTACAGGGTGACTGAACTATATAGTGATGCTGAGTACAAGATGATCGGATGGGTTGCAACAGACGAAAACTGAAAAACAATTTACAACGCCCAATGATGGACATATGATAACACATATTAAAAACGATGAAAATACAATATACAATGACATGCGTTCACGTACAAAAAGAAAAAAACAGATTTTCACGGCGCATTTTCCTACTTTCGGCATTATGCATTTTACAAAATTTAGTAAAATACACAAATTTAGAAATAAATTAACTTAAAATGAACGTGATACACACACGTAACCAAAATATCAACAAAGACACAACACCACAACGTCGAAGTAATTGAGCAGGATCTCGCAGTCAAGGCAAGGACTAGGTGGTCTGTTTGAACATATGGTCTAGGTTGTGTTTTGAATGAATTTCTAGGGATAACATAGCTGAGATGTCAAAACACGTTATTAATTCCTGGTACTACATAAGCAAACACAAAATACAGGACAGAAATATTTTTAATGCACACACCTCTCCTTGGTAGTAGGGCCTATGACATTTGCGGACAAAAATCTGTCTATACACATACGCATGCACACAAAATTCTTTTCACCATAGGTAAGCAGATTGAAACTAAATACCAATGATCAGCGCTTTGGTGGGCAGTTGTATAGATTATATACACAGGCTTTTTTTTTTAAGAGACTTTTTGAAGCAGACTGCAGTATTGAATATCGGATTTTTAAAAAGTTGTTCCACACTACATGACCAAGAGTACAATCCCTTTCTTTTTGTGATGAAAAATTAGAAGAGTTTGAAATCAGATTCAAAGTGCCGAGACCATAGCATCCATATCAGGGTTGGCAAACTTTACTTTTTGCTGGCCGGTCTCAAAATTCTAAGCTATACGGCGCGCCGGTAAATTACCAAATAAACCAGGCAAAGTGACTACACAACAAACCTAGTGATAATGGGGTTCACTTACCGTGTGTAAAGTGAAGCTGTTTGAATTCGCTCACAATAAAACTTTAAAACCAGCCGCTCCCGATGCTCTCTAACGACTGCATCAGACATGACAGCCGAGTTATTATTTTTGTACTTTGTTTTAATGCCATTTCTAACGCTGCTGTACTTGATAAAGTAAATTTCCCTCAAATTAACCTAGGTTGAATTTTTTTTAAAAATGAAAACAAGTGCACTTCACATTTTGGTAGACGGGCCGGTTCAAAGACCTCCGCGGGCAGTAATTAGCCCACCCCTATATTGACTATAGAAAAAAATTATAGAAGATACCACAAAGTAGTCTAAAAACAATCTGCAGCCAGTTACAGTGTAGCTGGGGAGAGCTTCTGCAACAAGTAGAGATGACTGGGACTTTCTCGGGAATGTCAAAGGTAAGCCTGACAGCTTAATTCTGCACTCTAAAACTTGAAGAGATCGGGATGCCAGTGAGAAGTGAATTTTTGCTGTGACAAAATACTGAATAACGTTTTGTCGCCTGGAGTGATGGAGTGAAGCAATTCTGTTAAATCCATAGTTCACAATATGCAAGCTAGAAAACATTACTGACATTGTTTTGCATAGGAAGTTTTGTTGTCTATAAAAACATCTTGATCAAAAATACACCCCCTAAAGGAAATTCTGCTATGTCCTATTTTTAGTGTGATTGACCAGCTGAAAGGGTGATTCACCAAAGGCGAGAAACAACAGCAAATAAGCAAACCTGACTCCCCTTAAAAGTATTTAATTTTTTTAATCAGAAATTGCCCAAGATATATGATTGGTATAAATCAATTAGTACACTCAAAAAGTTTTTTATTTT
>SRHC01003762.1:0-12188 GCA_004794325.1 Pomacea maculata | reverse complement strand
ACCTAAAATTTGGTTGAAATTTTCTTTATTCATATTTAAACATTTCTATGAGAACTTTAAAAAAAAATATTGAGTAATTTAGTAGTTACTAAGCTTTCAATTTTTCTGTCCTCGTTTTCTCAGTTTCTTGTTTTGGTTAGAGACTGTTTACTTCAAAAGCTTACTCCTTCTTTTTGACAAGAGATATAGATCTGCAATTTGGTTGAGCTTTTCTTCATACAAATTTAAACATTTGTAGGAGAGCTTTTCAAGAAATATTTAGTATTTTGGTAGTTATACCGTTTTAAATCAAAATTTCTTAAAATTTAACACAGTGTTTTACAAAAAAATTCATAAAAAAAAAACTAAGCCGATTTTGCAAAATCCCTGTCATAGAATTGTAGATCTTCCTTTTAGGTAACTATTTCAAACAGAATTTTGAGTCTACTCACAAAATTGACGAAGTTATAAGCTTTTTAAAATGTTTGTTTGGGCGCCATTTTGGATTGTTTCCATGGCAACCGATAGCGCGACAAGTGCAGTAAAACCATTTTTTGAAACTTCATTCAAGGGCTAAATAGCTGATAAAAAAAAATCCGCGCTATCCCATGAAACAAAAAACTTTTTTTTTTGACCGGTGTCTACCCTTAAATTTTAATGAAAGATTCTTTTCCCAAAGATTTCCTTGTTCTCCCTTTTAAAATCATCATTGTTAAAAATTTACTAGAATGTTGGTCCTTTAATGTTTCAATTGTAGTAAAGCTGAGATCTGAGTCTTGCCTTAGCACACTAAGCATTTTTACAAGTATTTTTCTATGTCTGTTTAAGGCATATAAATCTGTGAAGTATTTATTTCTTATTTATCAGCCAAAAGATGCACCCTATATTTCAGATTTAAAAAGTGACTGCAATGTGATTTGCTTCTCATCATTTTTGTTTTAATAAATTGATGCAGAAACAAGAGATGGCAGAGGAGAAGAACAGAGAGCATTTGAAGCATGTGATTTTGCAGTTGCTGAATGAGGCAGGTGGATCCTTTCCAAAACATGAGCTGTGGAACCGAGTCTGGTTTATCTATGGTAAGGGGAGAAGACCCAGCAAACAAGAATTTGGCTTTGAAAGGATGGAAGAGATTTTTGATTACATGAGGGATGTGATCCACATAGACACCTCAGGAGATAAGCCCTTGGTCATTTTAAACACTGCTGGTTATCACAGAAGCATGCTTAGGGACAGAAGTGATAAGAAACAAAGCCGAGGCACTGGTGAGAGTGACTCTGAGGACTGGGCACCAGGAACCCAGTCATCTGTGACCACTGCACCACTTGGTGGACAACACAGCGACAGCAGCCCAAAGAGAGGGACTGCTCATCTGACACAGGAACAAAAGCAACAGCTGGCAGAGCTGCGAGACTGTTGCGTGGAAGTGTTAAAGCAGTTGGGCTCTGTAAAGAAATCTGAAATTGGCCTTCATTTAAATAAGACATACAGACGGCCTTTCTGTCTGAAAGACTTGGGCATTAAGCGTCTAGATGTTGTCTTTGATTTGTTTGATGTCTTTATTGTCAAAGGTGAAACTGTGACATTAAATTCAAAACATACTTTAGGCACTGAGCTACTCAAGCACCGTGGAAGATTTACCTCAACAGAATACCAAACAACAGCTCAAAGCCCCATAAGCTTGTCTACCAGCAACTCCGACACTGACTCAGACTCTAACTCTGATGATGTTAAGATAACACGTGTGGTGAAACCAAGTTACATGCAAAGTGATGCCAACCCTTCTCACCAAACAGTGCTTACTGTATCTCAGCACCAAAGTCCTGTCAAAGTAAGTTCGTTGACAGATTCTTCAGGTTTTCTGTCCCTGGATGTACCAAACAGTGAACAAAACCTGAGAATTCAGCAGACCATGGTTTTCACCAATAAGAAGCAGGAGGAAAAACAGCTACCACCTGCATGGCAACATCTGTTAAATTACCAACAGCTTCATATGCAGCAACTACAGCAGCAGCAGCAGTCTGGGTTTGCCTCCACATACCGATTCGCCACAGGTGCAAATCACCCGACAGCAGCTGCATCACACAGTCCTCAGCTGCAAACCAGTATTCCTCTTCCACTTGTGCCACTTGTGCCAGTTCAGAGATTACCAGTGTTGACACCTAGTGGACTACTGCAGCCAGGGATTCAGAGTGGTAGGCCTTACATATTTTTCCACTCTTGATTGATATATAAAAGCAAACATTTCTGTTCTTTCATGTGGTCTTTTCCTTGCACTAGCTATTATCTACTGACTAAGGTGTGATATTTGTCAAGTTTTTTGGTGGAATTTTCAGTATTATTGCAAATTTAATTGTGACAGGATATAAGAAATAAATTTTAAGGCATGTAATAATGTAGAGAATTTATTCCACTTTTAAATGCAGCACTTTCTTTCCTAGAACAACAGAGAGCTTAAGAGTAGAAAACTTTCAAAAATAAATAAGTCCAGCAGCTGGTCTGCAGCACACATTCAGGCAGTTAATTATGTCAACATCCAGTTAAATGTTGGAAGCTAAAGTGATCTTGCACTGTCAACTTTTTTCCTTACATATCGCCCACGATAATGTATGCGAGTTTGAGACTGCAATAATTTATTGATAAATCTCAGCAGCTATCACAAACAAGTTGTTTTGTTGTTTTTTTTTTACTGTAATGACCTTACCTCCATGGTAACTACTGAGAGTTCCTTTTTTCCTCCACTTTTCATGCAAGTACAGTAAAGAAACAAAAGCAAAAATACTGGAAAGTGGGAGTGGATTGTGAGATTAGATGTTGTGGTGGTGGAACAAGCTAGTTAGCCTTCTTGCACAATGTTCACACAGTTTTATACATAATTTCCCAGTCACTTCAAATTCTAACTTCCAAATACACAGCACTTGAAGAAAATGCCTTCAACTCTGCATGTATCCATTTTTGAAATACATTTTCTTTTAGGCATTACCCAACCTTACTGCAGTGCAGCACATGCTGGTTGAATGGCTTCCAACAGTACCCGGGGGTGAGGAAGGGGTAGTAAGGGACATCCTTTAGCCAAATGATGTAGTCCGTGGTAAAAAGTAAGGTTATTAATAGAAGTAACAATTAATAAAAGTAATAAATAACTCATTCTTTATTTGTGGGCACTTTCAGTCTTTTTCCTGAATCAAAGATGTGGAAGTAAGTATGAAACTATGAAAGCTTGCAAAAAAGAAATTGTCAAGTTAATTGTGCTTACTGCTGATATGCACATGCAAACAACATAGAAACTAGCATTTAATATTTAATTTTAAGCATCTAGCACTTATGCATCAGCAAACAGTATGTGTTTGGTGCAATGGAAAGTTAATGAACAAATAATGCTTAAGCGCTTCATTTTAACCTTTTAAGTCATTTAAGATGATTAGGAGTGGTGACCATGGTAGTGGTGACCATCAGGTAGCATCTTTACCTTTTTCTCCTGTCAAATTTAAGATGCTATTATTTTCATGCAGTCAACAACATATTTAGCTCTTTACACACTGAGTCTCTGGTTCTGGTTGCCTTGTTCCTTATTAAAAAACTGCAGTTGCAAAAATGTAAAAATTATTTTGTTGATAAAATGCTTTTGAGTCATAAATAAACATATTTACACCAGTGGCTTTATTGACACAGACCCTTCTAAAGCATTAGGTATGTATGTTTTATGAGTAGTAAATGAACTGACTCATATCAGTGGCTTTGTTGGCACAATTGATACTCGCAGACCTCCTGAAACACTAGGGCTGTGTACTTTATGCTAAGGCTTCCTTAGCAACATAAAAGTTTTTGTAGTAACTGCTTTTTTTAACTTGCACATGATGACATCTTTGATCATGGTCTTTAATGCTTTGGGAAACATGGTTATTGGTTTTACAGATTTTCAGGCTCTTTGATATCAATTTCATCTTCCCTCCAACCTCTTTTTAAAGACATTTAAGTGATTATAAAGGGTATATGATAACTTGAATAATGTTATTTTTAGACTATCATAAACTGAGGTGCTGGTTGTTAAATTTCCTGTCTATTTTAAGCTTTACTCAGATTGTTAGATTCACTTGTTTTAAAAACAATCGTTGATATTAGTGTTCCTATTGAGATCTTTTCTTGTTGAAATTTCAGTTTCTGTATTTTTATTGTGTTTATTAATATATTGAAGCAAAGTATGTTACTGCATTTTAATAACATTATTTGATATTTTTATTTAAATTGTTGTTTGCAGATCAAAGTTTAGGTGTTGTGCATTAAATTTTCTGGCCAGGGATGCCATAATGGTTATTTGATACTACATTAAAAAAGATCAGGCATGTGTTGTCTTTAGTGTGTCGCTGCTTGTGTAAAGACAATGTTGCTTTTATGAGCTTTTGTCTGCTGCTTTGTCCTTCAGAATCATTTCATGTGCATACTGTAAATAATCGAAGAGACTGACACATAGGTTCAAAGACTAACGAGCTATTGATGACAACATAAAGCACCTGGGTCTTGTGCATCCTCATCATCTTTCACTTTTCCATGGTTAACAATCAGCATGTTCTTTTACTTGAACCACAAGTATTTTTTCTCTTACTATTGTTTCGATTTTTTCTTGCATTGTGAGGTATTTTTCCTTTTTTTTTTTAAGTTGTGTTGTTTATTTTGCTTCATGACTAGCCAGTTTGTAATAGTATTTTTGTGCTATGTGTGACCAGAAGTAGAAGTATTTTTGGTACTGTTATTTCCATGTTTTATTGTTTTTTTTTTATATTGTGAACCAAGAATTTTATTTCTTTTGCGCTGCCTCTTTGCAGTTGCTGATAAGGATACTAACCAACAAGACACCCCATCACTCCAGCCCCAACCCCAGCCCCAGCATGGTTCACTGGATCAGGCTCGAAACAATCAGAGCCATGCTCAATCTGATGACACACTTATGTCAAGTCATCTGCAATCAAGGGAGAGTATTCCACCCAGTGCTCCAGACAAACCCAGCCTGCCACCTCATCCCTTACCTCCACAAGAACCCACTTGGCCTCCCTCATCATCCAGACTGGGCACACCACCTGGTGTCCCTAGGGAGAGGAAAAATGTTTCATGGAGACCTGTATCCTACACTCGTGGACGTGTCACAAAAGCACAGGTATTTACAAGCTGTTTTACTTGTTTTTCTTTTTTTTTTATTAAGCATAAACTGCTTGAGAAAGATGCGAAAATCTCCTTCCTGCCAGAATTCAGTTGTGATGTAAAGATACACTGAAAAGACAGCTGTCTTGTTACACACTTCTATTTAACTCTGTATCTGGTTGGAATTTTGTTGTCTATTTTTCACCCACTTCCCATCATCTTAGAGGTCTGAAATTTTCTCCAGCTACACATTTCCATGAACAATGCAGTATTAAATCATTTCCAGCAGTCCTCCATAAGCATGAGAACTTCATGGCCGAGTTATGGGAGATAGACAACAGCCACTGTAGGGGTAGTAAGCTATTGTTATCTCCCTTAATTCGACCTTTGAGAAGGGAGTAAAGTCATGAAGGACAACAAAACAATAACAAAATTCAAAAAGACTAAAAGATGCAAAATATGATAAGAAAAAAACTTTTTTTGTGAAGACGATTTTATTTAAAATGTATTATAATGGGTTAAATAATTTTTTCCATAGATCTTGTGGTTTTCTTTAATACATAGAACTTAAAGTATAAAAGTGTGAGAGGCACTCTTAGAAACATGAAATAAAACATTACTATATTATAAAATATTTCAAAAAATATTTAAAATATTTGATCATTTTTTGTACATTTAAAATAAACATATGTTTAACTTATTAGGAAGTGCTTTTTGTTTTTAAGGAGAAGCAAGAAAAATGGTTGCTCACGAAACATACCATAGAAGTGACCTGTTAAAAGTGAGTGAATAATTATAATACAGTTGATGCCCATTTTGTCGCATGACCTATCTATGGAAAATTTTATTTCCTTTTCTCATACAGTTGGAGGGAGTTGCTCAGGATTGTATTGACATTTTGGCAGAAACAGGTGATTTTGTCTCCCCTGATCGTGTTTTTCGATTACTGCTGGATCGATTCCAAGTACGTAATCTTCGAGATCTTCAGGTGCCAGGCATTCAGTTTCCCTACCAAATCGAGTGTATCAACCAGCATGAGCGAATGCTGTGCAAGGTAACAACTAAATCTGTCATTTCTCAGATTTTTTTTTTCCTGTTGATGTAGATCATGTATACCTATTCATGACAGCACTTTTCAAAAGAATGCTTTTTTTTTTTAAAGTGGATTAAGTAATCTTCTTTACTAAAGCTAATGAAAGAGTCTTTTTTGAAGATAGCTGTATTTTTTTAATGTTAAATCTAGTGTACAAGAAAAGAAATTTCATTAACTGATGGGATGAAAGTCGCATGGGATGTGTTTTCCAGGTGAATGCAAGCATTGAAGCATTTAGCAAGTCCCGATCTCTGTGTACCCTGTTTGAGCTTGGTGAGAGTCTAGAAGATTTTGTGCTGGACAAAGGAAAGTTTGAGACCCTGAAGTTAGGACCCCTTCAATGCTTGCCAGAGGTGTACAGAATGTTCAAATTTCCCCAAGATGAAAATATACCTGAGATTACAAGTGCTGATGTGCTTGAGGTATGCACTTTAGAAAAGTCATTATCAGTACAGCAGGATCTGAAAAGTACATGAAAGGAAGAAGTAAAATGCCAAAACCTTGTTTTTTAATTTGGTTTTTATTGTTTTTGTTATTACTATTTATAGTGTTCCTACTGTTGTATCTGGAACTTTTTTGTTATTGTAATTTGCAGAATTTGAGCTTTTATTGTATGATACAGTAGGCACTGCTGAAATATACATGGACATAGCTTTGAACATCACATAAAACCATACTACCTTGAAAGTTTTTTAATCTTAAGGCTTATGTTGCTGTTATAAAACTGGTGACTGGTCTAATGACTGCTGCAGGTCTTGTCAGATTATCTGACACAGAACAATAAATGGACAAATAAACTGGAAATGGAGGATGTGATGATGCACTTCATGAAGCATTACAATGTCTCCTCAGCTTACTCTCTTGGTATCAGGATCCGCAGCCTTCCATTGGTGACACAAGTAAGGTGGATTTTTCACTCAAGTACACTATTCACTATTAACCTAGAATTGCCATTCAAGTACTTTGTAAACAAAATGAGCTGGAGTCTTCAGCTAAGTACCCTAAACATATTGAAAGGTGTTTATTGCCAGTTTAGTACCCTAAACATGTTAAAAGGTATTTACTGCCAGTTAATAATTATACAAAAGTGATTTAAGAGGGAGGCTTACGAAAAGGTGGGATTTCTATCTTGAATTTTTTGGCAGTATACTGAAAAAACTTTTTTCCCACAGAGCAAAATTAGGAACAAAGCAGCAAGTGAACAAATAATCTAGTCATGTCTTGTTACTTCTGTCTTCAATGGCTTCCGTATATTAAACCTAAAAAATTTTTTACCTAATAATCACTTTATTAATTACCTGATTATAATCACTAGTAGGTTTGTAGTCAGAATATTCCTAGATCAAGAGGTCACTGTGGCTGGGTGCAGGAGCAGATGTGTATTGTAGATTGGTTTGGGTTTGCCTCTGGAGATTACATGTTTAATATCTGTTCTTTTTTCATCTAAGTAAACCTTGGGGCTGTTCTTGTTGTAGGTTTTAAAAAAGTCACATCGAGATTCTGCTGCCACTCGTCGCTTGGTTGTGCAGCGTTTCAAAGACCTTGTTGAAAAGGAAGTGGCTGAGGCATTTAGGAAGGTTAAGGCCACCATTCTGCAGGAGACCTCAGAAGGCAGTGTAGAAATACGGAAGCACTATGCTCGTATACCTGCAGAAGCAGTCATTGTTGAACTGATGCAGAAATTTCGTCTTCTGATGTCATTGTTTACACCTGATAGTCGTGCTGAGCGCAAGCACCATGACCAGTTGACTGCAGCTGTCACCCAGTTTCTCAATGTATGTACCAAACGTATAACCACTATGTACCCAACATATAGCCAGCCTGTGTTAGCTGGGTCACTTTCTCAATGTGTATTGTCCCTGTCTGTGTCCAAATACACTAGTATTCTTTGTCAGCTGTGTCAAATTTTAGATCTGAGTGCCAGTTGGTGTAAATAGCAGATGAGAGGATGGTTGTGTTACTGTGTCTTGCTTTTCAATGTGATAATAAAACACAACTGCATGTAGTTACTGAAGACAATGAATCACTTTTGAAACTGGAATATCCATAGCATGACCATATGCAGGTCACTGATCCAGTTTTTCTGTATATATTTTTTGAATATTTTTACATATTTTTGTGCTGGTTTTGGTACAAAAGAAACTTGGAGAAGAACAGTGGAAAGGGAGATGAAAGGAAAGGGCTGGACATGGGGTCACCTGGAGCGGGTTTCAGCCGATCGACATCAGTGGCGGATTCTGGTTGATGCCTTATGTCAGCGGTTCTCAACCTGTGGGGCGCGCCCCCCTGGGGGAGGCGTGACGTGTTTACAAGGGGGTCGCGAAGGTGGTCATTTTTTTAAAGTTTCTTATACCGGTATTAGTGAAATTAGCTTACATTGCTGGCTAAGGGGGGCACACGGACGTACCTTTGTTTGTCAGGGGGGCGTCACAAGTAAAAGGTTGAGAACCGCTGCCTTATGTGCAACCTGATGCACAAAGAGGGATAGATAGATACGACTTGGTACATGTACTTATACAAATTTAGACCATGAGTTTGATTTTTTTTGGTCAGATGTTGACTGGGGAACCCCTAGGCCGGATGCTGCTTCATCTCGCAGTTTGTATTGGCGTTCTGGACCTCCAAGAGTCTGCTATGGAACTTCTGGCTGGACCAGGTCACAGTGCAAAAGGCACAGAAGATCAAAACAACACAGAGCAGCCCAAGCCCCGGCAACCGCCATCTAAAGGTCAGACTCCCATTAGTGGAAGACTTTCTGCATTTAGGCACAAACCATAGCATGATCACAACTCTGCTTCTTCTAGTGCACCTTAATCATTGTCTCCATACTTTGATAGAGTATGACACATGGCTGCAAGAAGGTGGATCACATGACATGACCATCAAGTAATCATAGAATAACTGTGGCAGACCAGTGCTAAAAACTGAGTCCATTGTAAATCCAGCATCACAGATTAAAGTCATGTATGAGGGCACAAACACTGTTTTCCATCATATAGTACTGCATATAAGAGAAATTATAATCAGATGAAGAAAATTGCCAAGATATAATAAGCCTAAAAACGAGTTTAGGTCACTGAGTTTTTATTTTATAATAAACCAGATATAACAAAGTTGATATGAATTTTGCCATTCTTACCAAATGTCAGTGATACCGTTTTATATGTACAAGAATATGGCATCAATAATTCAAGCAGTTTCTTGACCAGAAGGATGATTATGATGATCATGATAATATTGGTATATACATTGATGTGTACTTTTATTTTCTTTTAACCTATGATTAGTTCATAAAATCTCCCAATAATTTTAATCACAGCTTCCTGTTTAAATGGATGAGAAACACTGACACTGCTTTTTTGGTTTTTGGTTTGACTGTCCTGTGAACTTAGCTGTGTTGTGCATTAGAAAGTTTGGGGCATCATTTTTGTAATACGACTTTTGTTATTGCAGAAGCCTTAATGGGCAAGCTCAGGATTTATGTCGAGAGATGTCTGGCACAAGGGCCACTCTCTCTGTCCCACTTGGATCGAATTGAAGAGAAACTTCTGGAAGACTTTGGATTCCCAACTTTTGTGGCCATGGGCTTTGGGAGATTCTTAAATTTTTTTGTGCAGGATCCAGCACCAAGAGCAGTAAGTGTTTGTAAGCGTACATAAGCTATGGATCATTGTGTCATATCACAGTATGTGTTTCCAAGCATACACAAGCTACAGATCATTGTGTCATATTGTAATCATACTTTATTTGTACTGCACTTTTTGCTGCAAATTTTTTTTTTTTTTCCTTCTCTACCTTCCCATCAATGATACAAAATTATTTATCTGATATTTATATGAAGTCATTTATTTCATATGCACATTTGAATGACCTTGCTGTCTGCCATTTGACTGACAATAATACACACTTTGGCCTTGAACAAAGGGAAACATTTTTTCTAATGAGACCTATAATTGGGGATTAACCCGTGAGGGGGAGAACTGTCACTTAGTCTTTTCTCCTTTGCTCCCTCCCGGTTCTGGCCACTGGTGCAGCGCTGGCCCCTCTGCCTGCCTGCATCACAGGACGACATGAAGTCTGAGAAGATGGGGGAATCCTGATGCCATCCCACAAGATTCAGCATCAGAAAAACCAGTAAAGGCAGAGAAAGAAAAAGCATATGGAAGGAGCAGGAGATTAAATTTTTTTTTTTTGAAATTTTGTCCTCATGCAGTATCTTTATAAGTAGGTGCAGTGTAGTTGAAGAGAAATCAGAGTGCTAAGCACAAGCAGTTCAAAGTGGAAAACATGCACAAAAGTACATTGATCTAAACCTTTCTGACATAGACTAGTGTAGGCAAAAGAGATATTCATGCATGCAAACACACAACCTTGCACTTGCCAGCCAAAGCTGTTCACAACTCAAGCATGTGGGGAACAATTGCATTGGCCCAAACACCTTTGTGAAGGGCTTGTTGGTCAGTTTTTCAACATTCAGTGGCATCAGTCCAAAAACTGCAGTAATATATCTTTTGGCACCACCTGCTGTTTGGAAAATGACTGTAGGGCACACCAGTCTGCAGGGTTTGAAGAAACAGAGAATTACGTCTCACTGGGCTGGCCTCTACCTGTTGACTGATTACAGGGTTTTCATCTTCAGGTTGAAAGAAACTCCCATCTTGAGAAATGCATAAAAACTCTCACTGACTTTTGACGGCTGTACTGTTGAAGCCTGTCATAATTTTCCAGATGTTGCTTGTTTAGTAGCATGGTGATTTGATGGGCCTGCAGTGAGATGACTATGTGACTGTCCAACTCTTTGTCAACAATGTCAAGCTTTTTATTACCTCCCCTACCACCTCTGACAAAGCTGTTGCAAGGATAGGAATCATTTCTCCAATATGATATTTTTTCACTTTCATTACCACTCACATATTTGAAAATCAACAGTGCCTCATTACTCCTCAATTGGATTGTATCTGGAGATGAGAGAGACTTTGATGAATTGGATGAAGTTCTTGTGTTTGTATGTGGTAGATGTCGTTATATGGGTGTGTATGTTTATATATATATATACACACTTTATGTTATGGTTAAAATTATTGTAAGCAAAAGAATTTTCTGTCCTGGATTATTCCTGGTACAGACAATAAAGATTGATTGATATATCTTTTTATTAATTTTCATGCTTTTTAAATTCAGAAATATGCCTAATATTTTTACATCTAGCCATTTTTGGCTTTTCTTTTCATCTTCATCATTTCTCAACTGCAGCTTCTGGAGGAATGTGGAGGGATAGCTTTGGGCACTACATCAAGTAGTCACAGTTCTGACTCTGGATTAGTTCCTCACCTGATAGAAGTGTTAGAGTTCATTCGACAGTGCCAGGCAGCAGGCATGACACAGGTCTGTCAAATTATCTTAGATTAGAATCATTTTAAGGTGCTAAACAATTACACAAAAGCTGGTGATATTAATCACACCTGATTTAGCAGCACATTGTAGAACATTTGAAATGAATTTAAATAAATTCTCCACTTTAAGCAGATGGCATAATGTTCTAAAAGCTGAACATGAACCACAGAAGGACATGAAATGAATCATACGTTGTCATCTTTGGCTAGTTGGATGTGTTTTTGAATTTTATATTCTATTGTCAGATGAGGAATATAGCACAATGTACACACCATTGTTTGGTCTAAATTTCATTATGTTATCAATGGATCTTTTTATAGGAAGAGGAGGTGGAAAGGGCAATGTGTCACCAGTTTCAAGTGAGAGAGACACGGCAACTGGGGTATGGCAATATCACACGTCTCACAGCATCCGCAGAGAAACCTGGCAAACATCATAGCAAAGGCTACCATGTGCTTTTCGAAGCTGCCTTGTGTGGCAAATCCAGGTACTGTACTAGGGAATTTGGTGGAGATTAGCCTGTAGGGATTGTCGCGTGTCACGATTTCGGCCTTTCTGTCAGCGCCTGGGGACGCTCCTGTTCAGT
>SRHC01003761.1:0-12204 GCA_004794325.1 Pomacea maculata | reverse complement strand
CAGTAGATTTCAGCTTGGCAAGAAGGTTACTTTCTTTAAAAACTGGGTTAGTAAAGGGATATATAGAATTCAACATTTTTATAATGAATCTGGTGTACTTTTGTCCCTGGGTGGAATTAATGCCAGGTATGGAACAACAATAGATATAGTTACATACATGGGCTGTGCAAAAATAATTAAAAATTTTATTCAGTCAATGGGCATTACAATTAGGAACAACACTGCACAAGAAACTTCAAAAGCTATTAAACTAATTAATTCTATAAAGAAAGGTTCCAAATATTATTACAAAATATTGACAGAAAGTACAATCAGGCCCAAATGTTGTGAAAAGTGGGAAAATAAAATGGGGGCCCAATTACCCTGGAAAATAATATTTTCAAAGGTTCAAGGAATAAAAGATATTAAACTGAGATGGTTTCAGTGCAGAATTACACACAGAATTCTAGGTTCAAACTCGCTGGCAGAATATATATGGGGTTAGACGTTAATAATAAATGTACTTTCTGTGGCAATGAAAGGGAGACAATTGAACATCTATTTTGGCGCTGTAAGGCAACCAAACTATTTTGGACAAGCCTAGAAAAGGCAATAAGGGAAAAATGTTCTAAAAATAATAAATTAGCACTTAACGAATCTGTAATACTATTTGGATATGAAGCAAACTGTCCAATAGATAAGACGTTAGAAAATATACTACTAGAAGCAAAGTTGTTTATCTATAAATGTAAAATAGAGAAGAAACAGCCAGACTTAAGAGTTTTTATTCTACAGCTAAATAGAAAATACAAGATCGAGGAATTTAGTGCACTTGTTAATATGAAATTGCAGGAATTTATAATAAGCTGGGCTGATTATATAAATTTTATGAGTTTATCTGGAAATATATGATTTCACGACTGTGTTGTTTAATGTAAATTGCATGGTACAACATATTAATCTAACAATTGCCATGTGGACACCCCCCCTTTTTTTTTCTCTCTATCTCTTCTCTTCATCTATGGATTTTGTCTAGCAGATAGATGTATTCTTAAAATGTTTGTTGAATTTGTCAAATTTATGTGCATATGTTCATTTTTTATGTCTGGTATATGTATTGCTTAATAAATTAAAAAATAAAAAAAATCACGTATAACCTGTAAAGACGAAAAGTGAGACTTGACAAGGTGTATAATAACTGCTTAATGAAACCAGATACCGAGACGTACAAGAAAACACGTGGTTAGAGTTAACAAGTAAAATAGTAAAAGTAAAAGCAGCGATAACGAAGTGAAGTTTCGCTTCATGCGCATGCGCAGACTATACCGAGACGTTTAGTACTGCAGGGACGTTTCAGACCGCTACACCAACAGTTATTTTTTTTTACACCAGGCTCATCGTTTTTATTGTTTAGGTCCATCCCATTGGAAGCTATTTACTCATTTTTAAAGAGGATAGGGCTTTACCATCAGATTTTAGGTTTTTATGTTCTGTAAGATTTTGGTTTAAGAATTTGGTTAAATGGTGTGCGAGAGAGAGCATTTGTATGTGTTTTTGGGTAGTCGGGGCAGCTGTGATTCTTCACTCTGTAGACATGACACAACATCTCTTGATTATGTCACATTTGATTATGTCACATATTCATAATATATTGCTAACATCTACTTGTTCAAAATTATTCACTTTTGTTATACCCTTTACTTTTAATGCCACCATCTGTCATTCATTCAGAGAATGAAACATATATAACCCAAAAATAAAAATGATGCAGAGAAAGCCTTTGAACGTGAAATGCTATTATAGCGCACATAAATGTTTACATAAAATAACAAAAGCAACACTAAAATTCAAACACACATTTACTTGTCCATTGTTTTTAGAAATATGTCATTTTAAGAAGCGGTTCTACAATCTTGTTTGCCAAACTGATATGCCTAAGAAATTTGCTTTCTGTCCTTAAATGTCTTTTTTTATAGTATAAATATACTGTTTCTGATAGTTTTGGCAATATTACTAAGTGTAGGTCCCACATGCATCTCTTTAACATGAAAGATGTGCAAGCTATGCACAAGCCTTTTGCAAATGTTCCATTCAGTATCTGTTTTTTCTACAGACCTTTTCATGCACTCATGTCAGTCAATGATGATTACATGGCTACAGTGACGTCTCTTGACCGAAATGTGACACTCTTCATTCCTTCAGCCCGGTACCTACGGACTGTGACATCAGAACAGATGGCCATGATGAGCGCTGATCCAAAAATCTTGAAACGAGTGAGTTATGAGAAAAATGTTTTGCTCCATGCAACATGAAGACATGAATGTTTCCATTATAGCCAATGCTATGAAGTGCCCATGTGTCAATGGGTCAGATGGGGATGCTTGGGTAGGGTTACTCATGTTAAAACAGTAAATGTGCAAAAATATAATAATAATGCAGATTTGTGCATGGAACTCGGCAAAAAATATGGAGCAGCCATAGTACGCACTAACTTGACTCCAAAGATATGTAGATCTTTGACGACTCCAAGTGATAACACATGTTCCAACATCACTGAGTGATAACAGAATTGACCACTCAAACTACATATGCATGGCACCAACACAGTATACATAAAATAACAAAAGCAACACTAAAATTCAAACGCACATTTACTTGTCCATTGTTTTTAGTGACATATGTCATTTTAAGAAGCAGTTCTACAATCTTGTTTGCCGAACTAATATGCCTAAGAAATTTGCTTTCTGGGCTTCGATGTCTTTTTTTTTTTTTTTTTTGAGTATAAATGTACTGTTTCTGATAGCTTTGGCAATATTACTAAGTATAGGTCCCATGTGCATCTCTTTAACAACATGAATGATGTGAAAATGCACCTCTTCCATAAACATTACTCCTAACAACCTTTCCCATTATGCTAGTCCTTTTTCACACCCTTCCTTTTGCAATGATGTTACTAGCTCTTGTTCTTGTTATTTGGTTCCTTTTTGTGTTTTCTGTATTTGATTTTAATCTTCGTTTAGTACGGTTGTTTATTCTTTTATAGTTCATATGTTATTTGTTTGTTTTCCTGTCCCTCATATGCTGTCCATATTTCATTCTTGTTCTTCAGCACTAAGAGCATACTCCTTAGGAGTGTGAGTATGCACTTTACAAATTTTGCATTTATTGTTATTATGGTACCGACACATTGTAGTGCACCATTAACACACAACATGGACCACTGATGACACCAATAACGCATAGCACTGATAAACAGCACTGAATAGTCACACATGGTACTAATCATTGCCACACAACACCACTAAAATCACTTAACCCCAGTCATACATCCCACAGCCTGAGTCAAATTATCCCATATATGTCGATATCCTCCCAACACCTAAAACCAAATCATCCCAGGCCCAAAAGACGAATCAATCACTGATAGCACAAGTTATTAACCTATTATTACCAAAAAAGCCATAGGCTGTTCAAATACTATACATATGCAACCTCAGCTGACTATTTTAAACAATGCCCGTCAAATAAGTTCAACCACCATTTTATTAAACAACAAGGGGCATGCAGAGAACATATTTTACAAATACAATATTCTTTTTACGAACAATTTTTTAAATTACTGCTTTGGTCATTATGTCATTTTAAATTTGTATTTTGGCTTTTGTGTACCGAGTCTACTCTGCAATTAAGAAATGTGCTATATAAATCTACACTATTATTTTATGTCGAGGGTTTGGGTTAAGTAAAACAATCTTCACATATCTGTGTTTGAAATAGGCTGCTGTTCGTGATCGAACAATGTTTGGTTCTGTTCATAGTATCTGATGTTAACAGCTACTTATAATCGATTCATCTTTTGGGCCTGGGACAATTTGGTTTTCGGTGTTGGGATGATTTGGTCTTACTTGGAACGATATGGACATATCTAGGATAATTTGACTCAGGCTGTGGGTCGATGTGGTCTTGGGGTGAAATAGCTTGCGACCATAACACAACACTTACCACTGATGCACCTTGTTGAATGTAGCGCCATAACAAGTTTCATGGCTGTCAAAGATTGAAACAGAGGGTTCCTCTAAGCGCGGTCTGCCAAGGCCGCTGACATCACACTTCTGAAGGCTCCCGAAGCTTTTCCCTTCACTGAGACCTTTGCGAAAAATCAGCAGGCCGATCTGCTTTAGTCAGATTCCTCCCACCGTTATGAAGATTATTGTCCTGCTCCTGACTAGTTAAAAATTGTAAAATTTTAGGAAAGTGATCGCTGTCGCACATGTCGTCATGTACAACCCCTAATAACAGTGCTGGACTGACCACTGACAAATTGACCTCTTACACTGTGCTAGTGAATGGACGACAAAAGGTGTTAGAGCCGTTGTTCAAAAGGCAGAGATAACTTTTCATACAAAATTATCCCAACACCTCTACCCTGGTGTCAGTCGAGGCCTCACCTCACAAGGGGTGGTGCCCACTGAAGTCCCCAAAAAGGACGGGAGAAGTTGGGTGAAAAAACCCTCAAGGTCCTGTCGGGATATAAAAGCAGAAGGAGCAAAATAGACACAAATAGTGATAGTCTTTTCTAGAGTAACCCAGGCAGCAACTGCTTGAAAAGGAGTGGAAAGTGGTACTGGCTAAGCAAAAGGTGGGAGCGAATGAGAAGAGTAGTCCCACCTGAAGGGACATCTATATGTGAGTCCTGACGTAAAACTCGAAAGCCTTTGAAAGAAAAAGATGTAGAAGGAAGAGAATAATCTTCAGTGCTATAATTTCAGGAGAGAAACGAGATCCTTGGCATCCACGTTCTTCAAAGTTGGCTCGGATCCCTCGACAGTTCCATTGAACGATTGTAAACATAGTTGATCTGTAAGGAAAAGACGCACAGCGCCTCACAGAAGCAGAGGGGGGAGGAGGAGGATCTCACTTTTGTTATAGCTGTCCCACAAAAAAGCCCTGCCCGATCAATAGAACTTGCTTTTATTTTTCTCTCCCTGATCTAGAGATGGTTACCAAAAATTCATAGACACAACAGTAGCTCTGTAGTAACAGTCTTGATTATCTAGCAGTAGGTAGTTTTGTAATAAGTATTCAGGTCTGAGGATTAAGTCAGTTACCACATGTATTTATGTTATCTAGGTCTGAGGGTAAGGCAGTTAGGATTGCACTGTGTATGCAGTCAACAACTGTAAGGATGATTTGTGTATGTTAGTGGCCATGCTGATATTTTCCTGTGACAGCTGTTCCAGGGACACACTCTGCCTCAAGTTCGAATGGATGATGTGTTCTTGCGGCAGTATCCAAAGGAGAATTACATTGAATCCAAAAGTTCTTACAACATGTCCTTCACAGTACAAAAAACTAAAAACGGTAGGAATAACAAAACATTTACATTTTGTTCAATCCTTGAATGTTGAGCTGACTGGACTAAGGTAGTGGTAAACTGCTTTCTGGCTTCATTGTCCCCTTTCTCACTTTTTTTTTTAACTCTCTCACACACATATACACAGATATGTTATGAATTTGTTTGTGCAGGTGTATTTGTTGATGGAGGTTATGACATACAGATCCTTGATGTGATTGGCAAGGCATTTGGATGCACTAATGGAATCATTTATATAATCGATGGCTTTCTGAACTACTCGCCTTTGACCATCTTGGAGAGATTAAAGAGAGAGCCGTCTGTAAGGTAACATAACTTAATCAGACGTTTTGGATAAAGTGGGACAGGAAATGTTGTTAGTTAGGTTGTGTGGGATAAGGGGATGGAGAAACTGATGTTTTACACTGAGCGAGCAACTAAGGCTAGGCAGCCAGCCCTGTAAACAGATCACAAAAGAATAACAAAGATGTAAAACACGATCACAAAATAGTAACAAAGGTGTAGAACAATGTTGGTCCAACAGTTTTATCCAAATCGAAGCATGACCACAAAACATAACCAAAATCAAGGAGACCCGGTTCCCTCAGCCTATAAATAGACATCTACAACAAAGAAGTATCCATTCAGGAAATTCAAAAAATGTAGATCATAAAGAAAAGAATGATATTAAGTACAAAATATTTCAAGCTAAAATAGCTAATCAATATTCAGATTTCTTGTGGAAATAGGCAGGTGTCCTGCTTATCACAGAGCAAACTTTTTTTTCATATAAACATTGAAATGAGGATAGTGAATTGCACAAAATCTCAAGTGTGCATCAAAGTTGCTGACATCACTACACCATATGGTTCTGGCAACAGTGATGCATCTCAAACTTGTATGGTTTGGTCATGTGCTCCAGTACAACACTCTAAGACTATGGTTGGTAAATTGGTTTGTGTGAACATACAAGTGTGGATTTTGTTCCATGCTGCTGAAGACAGGCCTATGTGTTGAACCTTGTTAGCCACTGCTTTTGTCTGGATCCCTCCAATGACTGGCGCTGGCAGACACAGCTGGTATCAACGAATGAATAAAACATTGCTATGCAGCACTTAACTGTGATCATTTTGGACCATTGTCATCTATACAGTCTGTTGTTGACTAAATATTATGTGATTCATCACTATTATATCAAAGGGTATGTAATGTTGTAAAATGTTGAAATATAGTGCGAAAGGGTCATAGATTATTTGTTTCATTGTTTCAGTCGGTCATTGCAACATATGCTACGCTTACCTTCCCCGAATCAAGTGGAGCTACTCAATCAGCAAAATCTGACCTTCACATTCCTTATGCCCCATGACTTGGCAGTTGACTTTTTGAGTTATGCTGATCTGTCTTATCTGCATGATATGCAGGATGAAAACCGTCAAAAGGTGAAGATATAACTTCGCTCATGTGGAAATAGCCCATGACATTTTAAAGACAAACCATTTAGTTGATACGGTCTTTTACGATTGATGCATAGATATGTGCAAAATCTTGCTGAAGCTTCCATGACCTAATTTCTGTTTACAGGATATGATAACTAGATTTCACCTCACCCGAAACAAATGTCACTCACAGAAAGCTTTGAACTGGGAGTCATGCTGCAAAGTATGATGTCGGTGGCGATTGACTAGGTCCCTATGACTAAAGACTTCTCAGAGACTGGCTGGGTACCCCCTGAACAAGGTTTGCTGATATGATGGAGGGAATTTACAAATGCTTTGCATCTGTAGTGTTGTTTTGGCCAGTCCCCTAGTGTATTTCCTAATAATAACAATAATAGAGTGCAGCAATGTTTGTGGATTTAGTTCACAATTGTCTTTGGCATTACCCCTGGCTTCGACCTATTACCTTGGAAAAAAACATTGCCCATTGCTTAACAGAGATCTCCTTTACAAAAAATAATTGATGTTTCTAAGCGTACAGATAGGTCTAAAGTGTTTATATTTTTTGCTAGATAAAAACAGAAGAGGGGTGGTTTCTCCCCCTGCTTAAGACCTTTAAGGCAAGAGACTTGTGTGGCAGAGATTTGCGACCCCATACCACCTCCCAGGGAGTGTCGGCGGCCGTGAGGAAGATAACTCTAAACAGTACAATCTACTTTTCTCTCTAAAGGAAATGTAACAGGCCCTTTTAGAAGTGCAAGGACTCTGCACCTGCCCTAAACAACATTCCTTGTCAGCTGCTAACTCATCTTCCATAGGTCTCTCTCCTCTTTCTAGCCATCTTCAACTTTATTTTGGGTATCTGGCTGTTTCCCTGCCTCCAGGCTCTCAAATCATGGTGCCCATCCCAAAGCCTGGTAAGGATCCTTCTGATCCCAAATTTTACCATCAAATTGCTTTCACTATGAAGAAGGTGTACAACGCTACCTGGTATCAAGGTATTCTGTTGGACCTTTACGCCTTTAACTTCCGAGGTTGTATGCTGCTCTTCTTCAGGAACTTTCTATCTCAACTCCTCTTTCAAGTTTACATAGGTTCTATCCTGTCTGATCCTCAGGAACATGAAATGGACGTCCTCCAGGGCAGTGTGCTTGCTATCACCTATACTCTCTTCAACATTAAAATAAACTCAATGCTAAAATGTTTGTCCAGTTTTGGTGGCCTCGCTGTATGTAGATGACTATATTCTCTGCATCCGATGCTGATACATATTGTGTCGTGAACATCGTCTTTAGCTGTGCATAAATGGTGTGCTAAGGTCGGTTGCCAAACCTGGAATGGCTCTGCTTGAAAGTCCCATCTCAAAATTCTTGATCCTATTCACCATCAAATGCTCTCCATTTGTTTGGATGTTTTTCATACCACTCCTATAAAAAAGTTTGTACTCAGAAGCTAGTGAGCCTCCACTTTCTCTCCGTTGTCTGAAACACGCAGTCTCTTTGGCTGGGTGACTAAGCTGGCCCACCCCCTTCTTTTATGCTTTTCCTTTTCCTCCTATACCTGGCCCTTTCATATATATTCTTTTTCTAAACAAACATCTCCCTGTTACACTTAAGTGTTATCTTTCCTATCTTCTGTCCTCACTGGCCTCTCTCTTGCCTTATTTTTCTCATGCCTTTCTTTCGACATAGTTTTCCTCTATGACTTCTTGTTGGCCCCCTGCATTTGCAGTGCAGGGCGACCCGTGTCGGGCAAGGATGCAGGGTTCCCAGGTCCTTGCAAGGTCCTTTTAAGTCCTTTTATATTGAATTTTCGCCGAAAGGCCTTTTAAGTCCTTTTATTTGCCATGCGGTCCTTTCAAATTCTCACACAGGTCCTTACATTTTCTCTGTGACCCTTTTAAGTCCTTTTATCGATAAAATATTACCACAAATTTATTTCCGGAGTCGACTTTGGCGCAAAATACCGACGATTTTTCGCCGCTTGTTTGGTCTACACATCTGTACAACACTAGTTGCCCTTCCGTATTCGCAAAAAACACTCTTTTTTCAAAAGGTCTTTAGAAACTTACTCTTTCTTGAACTTTGATCTTCTAGTACTACTGTGCATAGGTCTATTTCTCTCTCTCTTCCCGTTAGAGTGTGTGTGCGAGAGAGAGACACGTGAACTGACTTTTGTATTACACCAAAGAATGGCTTTCAGGTTGTGCAATTATTATTACTTACATTTCTAGAAAACTTGGAACATTAACGGTGTATGTTATCAGCGCGCTAAGGACACTTTTTAAGTTATCGAATCTAAATATGGCAGACAGGCATTAAAATTAACTCTTTGATTATTTATTACTAGAAATACATGTATTTGAGAACAGAGAGAAGACCACAGATTCATAAATAATACATCTTTCCGACCACACAAGAGAAAAACTTAAGCATCTATGACTGTCACTTACGAATGCATGAAAGGTCCTTTTAAGGTCCTTTTTTGGCACCATCCCTGATCCCTGGGAACCCTGATTACAGTCATTTTGAAAAATGTGGACATGGAGGTGAAGAAATAAACTTGTGTACTGCACAATATACCAAGAGCACAGTGTTCTAATTTCTTTTGTCCGTAAACTCGGTGGAATGCCTGCTGAGCTTGCACCTGTAGAAAATCTATTTTCTACTTTTATTAATGTTGTGGTAAGGTTTTGATTAGAGTCTTGTAGAAGACGTTAAGGGTCCGCGGGACTTGGAACCATTAGTGCATCGTGAACTTTAACCGACGAACTTGTGAGCATTAGAATTATTAGGGAATTATGAACTGTAGCTGGTGAACTTGTGAACATTGGCTTTATTAGTGAAGTGTGAACTTTAACTGTGGAAATTGTGAAAATTGGAGTCATCACCATGATGAACAGTAATGAGAAGAAGCGACCGAAAGCTAAGTTTTAATATTATATCTGAATAATACTTGGAAATATTCCTTTATATATATATATGAACTCTTTGTTTCATTATATTCTTTTACCTCATACTAAAGTACTTGTATGGAATGAATGTGTTGTAATTAGGTGTGTAGGCGAATGCATGAATGCAAAAGTTATCCATTGCGCGCAAGGTCCACATTCAGTCCATTACAGCACCCAACCAGTGCATAAACATTATTTTATTTTTTACAAATTATACTTGGCAACTCTGTGAAACTTGACAACACAAACTTGAGTACAGTCACAGGAAGTATGCGGTATAAAAGTTAATGTCATACTTCGACACAGTATGGATTATGCAATTGCACACATCATTAATCCAGCGTTCGTTTTCATGGATCAGTTCTGGGGGGAAGGTGGGTCGGGGGTGGTTATTTCTATGCATTAAGCTGTGCGAGGTTTTGTAAATATACTGGGGAAGAAGGGCGCAGCGCGGATATTATCCATACATTCTTGGATTTTTGCGGCGGCTACTGTATCTATTCATTCAGCCTGTCGTAGGTGATGGTGAGCCGAACCTGCACGACTGATCTGATCCTTTGCCAACCATGTCTTCCCCGGTGCGCATTGGTGTCGCTCCCCTTTCCCCATCTAAGAGATCATGAAGGACGGTTTCGGACAGTATTGTCGAGCTCGTGGAAGCACAAAATAATACCACAGATTATCAAAACATATTCATATCCGCCAAACGGACTCCTACCCTCATGGTTCAGGGGTACATGGTAGCTACTACCATTATTCGCACACAGTAGCGTTCAGAAGTCGCACGGTCGAAACAACAAAGGTTGGCCTATGGGAGTCGGCAAAATTGTAATGACAGGACATGCCAGTCTGCACGAAGAAATTGAGACACTCAGAAGTGTCTGCCTGTTTTGCAGAGATAGAAGAGCACTCCGGACTGTCCCAGTGCCTGTGTAGCAGTTGGATACAGAACGATGTAGGGTCCCTCACTGATAAACTTTTGTAAAAACGGATCAACGAGGACAGCACGCTCTCTATGTGCGATCTATAAAAGATCTGAAGAATTTGCTGGGAGACAGCTGTTGGGCCTTCTTCACGGCAGCTAGTTTTGATTCCCAGCAAAGTTCACATCAAAGATGGTGCCCATGCATTTGAATGTAGGTACCATGTTCACCTCCTTGTCGTGGCTGGACAATCTATTCCTCTTCGTGCATCAGGTTGCACATAAGGCCTCAACCAGAGTCCGCCACCGATGTCGATCGGCTGAAACCCGCTCCAGGTGGCCCCATGTCCATCCCTTTCCTTTCATCTCCCTTTCCACTGTTCTTCTCCAAGTTTCCGTTTTCTTCGGCCGTCTGGAGTCCATCGTAGGGTGACTGTGGAGAGGTCTGCTGTCTGCTGGCGGAGCACATGTCCAATGCCATAGCCAACGCCTTCGTTGAACCTGCGTGGTGATGGACTCGGTTTCAGTTCTTCGGTGGAGTTCTTCGTTGGTGATGGTGTTTGGCCAAAAGATGTTAAGTATGCGCCTGAGGGATCTGTTTTGGAAGACTTCAAGCTTGTTACTGATGGTTTTGGTCATCTTCCATGATTCTGATCCGTAAAGTAGGGTGCTGATCACATTTGACTTGAAGATTCTCATCAACTGATGTTTTTTGCCTTCCATGTGCTCATGAATGAGGCGAAGTCGGGCTCTAATCTCCACCTCCGCATCCTCGGTGTTTGACATTTTTGACCCAAGATAGGTGAAACTGTCAACTTCCTCCATCTCTTCTCCATTTAAACTCTGGCGTTCACTCTCTATTGTCTTCCAGTTTGCTTGAAATGTGTTCTACGGAATGTGGTTTACACTATATTTACTGGCGTAGAGTACAACCTTCGTCATTATCTTAAACCTATTTCGACTTGACACCACCTATTATCAAGCGCCTTGATTGTGCTCCACATGCAGGGATACGTATGTCAGACATAACAAAACTTCACAACAAAATCCAAAGCGATTACACCGCAAGAGTTGCATAAAACAGCCAATACCAGCTCCCAACTTTGTTCCTTTTTTTGGATGAAGATTACATAAAATTGGAGGGTGAGCATACTGGATGAAAGCCAGTGTCACTCAGTCAGTCGTCCCTTGACCGGCACATGTCGTTGAGAGACCACATGCATAGATGCGGCAGCTGACAGGCCACTACCCTTGGCTATTGGGAAGGTAGTCAACAGGTCCTGTACAGGACGACAAGTCCAGTCTTAGAGGTTCGTAAGTCAGTTCTTCCTTTGGCCGCCGCGGCATCGGACACCCTCTTCAGGCACTTGTTCTGGAATGCCTGGATTCTCCTTTCCGTCTCGGCGAGCGAAGTCCACGTGTCGCATCCGTACAGCAGGTTCGGCACCACCAGGGCTTTGTACAGCTCGTACTTGGTAGTGAACCTTCTTTTATTTCTATGCATATCTTACTTAGCATAGCCATCGCAGCTGCTGCTGTTGTGATCCTTATGTGGATATCT
>SRHC01003759.1:0-12233 GCA_004794325.1 Pomacea maculata | reverse complement strand
GGTCAGTACTGGAGAAGGTGGATTGTCTCCCGCAAAGCGACGGTCAGTAAGTAAATGGATTCCTTCCCCTTCTTCCAGTTCTTTCCATCGATGATCTCTTCCTGCTCGATTGAAAAGGAGCATTTCAAAGCAATGTGATTTTCCAGTTAGATTTTAAAAAGTGCTATTGTAATGGAATCAAGGCGTTAATGATTCTTGTGTGTGTGTGTGTGTGAGAGAGAGACTTCGTGGAAAAGTTAGATTTTAAGTAAGAATACTAATTTGTTTAGTGTCGTGCTGATTGGCCATTAATGGTTCAAACAAAAAAACCTGGACTTTTAAAATTTTATCCCATGTATTGAGTCAGTCAGTCCAACCTGAAATTCTATCAGTCGATGTCTATAAAGTTCTTATTTCATTTTACACCAGTTCCTGTAACGTCTGCGAGTCGAGTTCTCAAATGGCAGCTTGTCGGTCATTCAACAAGTTTTCATTTGGCACAGTTCTTATTTTGATTTTGCGTGTCCTCGTTCCCCAGGTTCTGGGCGGAGTACTCGCAGTTCTCCGTGGCCGACGCCAGCGACAGCTACCGCCTAGCTGTCAGCGGCTTCTCTGGCGACGCCGGCGACTCGTTGGGCTACCACGACAGCATGGCTTTCTCCACCGAGGACGTGGACAACGACTTGCACACGCGGCACTGCGCAGCCGAGAACCAGGGCGGCTGGTGGTTTAACTCCTGTTTCTCCAGCAACCTCAACGGCGTGTACCACCGCGGCTGGTACTCTAAGGCCTCCTCCAGCTACTCCGATGGCGTCGTGTGGTTCACACTCAAGAACTCCGAGTTCTATTCCCTGAGAGGAGCGCAGATGATGTTAAAACCCAAGACGCCATAATATCGTCAACGTGCCGGTACACACAGGTCATCGCTACACCCGTCTTTAAACGCTTCTTGTAACTGGTTCTTTTTCCTCCCATCCCATCCTCTACCACAGCCCGCTCACAAAACGTGCTTGAAAAACCAAGTTACTGATCGAAGAACTATGATCGAGACATTATTTCATTTCCCTGATTGGTTTCCTTCTGGTCTTTTATTATTCGTACTTATTTCATTATTTCGTTCTTCTCTGTGAATATTTGTAGCCGCAAAATCCAATTTCTATAACCAGTTTTATCAGTGTAGCAGTGTTTTCATTATCTTATTTCTCTTTCTTATCATCGTCGTCCTCAGATATTGCGCTGGAGGGGCACGATGCATTGTTTTGTGAGAGCAAGCAGCGCAGTCAATCGAAGAGGGATATATAGGCTTACAGTAGCCTCCTGGTCGGAGGTCACTGGCTGTTCTTGGACATGTACATCGCTTAGACAAGAAACATTTCAACTCGTATTTTATCTGCCTCTTGAACATTTTTTATCGCGATTGTACCAGGAGTAATCTGCTCCTGAATGAAAATAAGGAAAATAAAAAGATTGACCAACAAGTAAAAAATAAATTAAAGAGTGGAAATGAACAAAGAAAATATTTGATGGTCATTAGATGGCCTTTATCGTTCATTTTCTTCTCTTGCGAATCTGCTAATATCCCTTCCCCCCTTCCTGTCCGACTTGGTGGACGAGGGGAGATAGCATAGTTTGTTTTCTTTGTGTCATAGCAAGGATTCTTTCTCTCATGCAGAAATCAGTGTAATGTTTTGCGGCCAGGGTCTGCTAGACATGCGATCCCCATATATGGGATCGTAGCAGAAAGTGGACTTCACTGGAATAAATCCACATGAACAATATCCATAACCGATTGACATTTTAATCCGAAGAGGTGTTTATCAGCTGATTATTACTTAGAATGCATGTCTAGTCTGTTTTATCTTGCTGTTGTTATCTAGTACGTGAAAAAAAGTGTCCAACTTGTAAGCTGGATGTACATTTGGGTAGAGTTCCATCTAGCCTACGCTATTACGTGTGAGCAGAGATTGAAATAATGTCTACAGGGCTTCTGCTAAGGCTAAATTCTTTGGGGTCCCAGGGACCCCTTCTTCAGATTTTTAAGGGGTCCCTGTTCTTCGCCCAAATTTGAAGGGAAACCCATTGACTAAAATTGAAGGGGTCCTCCGAACTTTTAATGCGTACTGTACGCAATTTTTTGCGTAAGCAGAAGCCCTGAGTCTACTTAAGAAGTATGCATTGTCTTCAGAACTCAAATGATGTGTCTCTGATATGCTTGAGCTTTAATATGTGGAAAGGTGAAGCACAGAGAGGCAATACTTATCTAAGCTAAATGTTTCATATCTGTGTTGAATTTAGACTTTACTAAAAAAAAATAAAAAATAAAAATATGTGCTGTAAAATGCACACATGACCTTAAGATTCAACTGTCACTTTATTTTTTTAATCGGATGACCAAAGTATGTATATAAAGATGTAAAACAGCTAGCAATTTAACAGAAAAACATTTTTCATTCATAATTTGGAGTACTTGCATGTATCCATAGCAACTAAAACTGANACCCATCTGAATAATTAATAAAGCATACAGGTGCACCTCTTTTTAACTTTTAAAACCGATTAAAAACGTTCATAAATAAGGCTTTAATTTTTTCAAAGTATGCTGATTTTAGCAACAAAGATGGACTACAAATTTATCTGGACTTGGGTGAGGTGGGGATAGGGACTGCGGTGCGATAGCACAATGCTGGTCATAAACATTCAGGATCAGAAGTAGAGTTTATATCTCACCTTAGACACCCATCGTGCGGGAAATAGCATCTATTTACACCACCGCAATACAACCATAACTGCTGACTTGGCATAGAACACCAACAAATTTCAAACTCACATTTGACTTGAGTAACAACTAAGGACAAAAGATTTCCAGTGTGTCGTGCATAAATCAAGAAAGTAGATTAAAGAAAGGTCACTTGTCCACACTCCGAAAATACTTCGACGGAAAAGTTGCGAGTCCAGCATATTATAAGAAAATACTGTCAAAGCACGTTGGAGGAAGGCCATATGTCCAGCATGCTATCAAAACACATGACAGAAAAATTGGCAAGTCGAACATGTTAAGGACATGGCAAATAGTCCAACACCATGTCAAAAGACTTTTGATTATGCAACAATTCAATGTAGTGCATCTGATTATTGTTATTTTCCATTTTCACGTGTTTTACTAAGAGTTACTTGGTGTTTAAAAGGTGCGAAATGTTCAGGTGCGAAGGTCTCGGAAATACTTGTGTAACACTGGAGGACAGGTGAGACATCGACTCCAGCGGGTTTCCACAGACAGGGCAGTCCATTGACGGTGGGTCTTTGGCCTGCGGTCAGGGATCTGTAGTCTGGTGTTGTTTGTACCCCAAATGGTACCTTGAAATTCATCGTTGAAAGAAAGGTCATGCAGCGCATCCACCCAGGCATCGAAACTTTCTCCTCTCCGTTTCCCGATCCTTTCATTCCAGATCCGGGTACGCAGGAAGAGAAGGATTCAGCATCTTTGGTACCAAGTGCTTGGCTTCTGTGGTTCACAGCACATGAAACAAACATCCAGTCTCGCCATAGCATAAAATTTCACAAGACATCCTTTTGTTGGTCTACTTAAGATAATTAAAATAAATGAAACGCACGAACATTCTCGAAGGGATAGGACCATAGCAAGATCGGTACATTGGCAATTATGACCTATAGAGAACGTCAATAAAGTTACAGACGCATGTTCCTAACCTATGTGTCTTGGAACTCCAACAATTCGTGAGAATGAAGTGTCGTTAATCACATCAAACAAACTTTTCCCACTAACCGGTTACCATGGTAATTACTCGCAAAGTCGGACGTCGTTTCCATGTCGTTGATCAAGAAACACGTACCTGTGAGTCGGTTCTGGAGAGCAGTCTTTAGCCGCCGCTCGTGCTCTATGTCCGCCCATACATTTTCTAAATAAATAAATAAACCACAGGATAATCAGTGAACTGTGAAAGCTCTGTGAGCGTTGCAAAACTGTGATTGACCTTAACAATAAGAAACAAAGCACTGAGAACTGAGGGCAAAAACCAGAAAAGGAAATTATAAACTGATTATTGAGAGAGCAGCTTCGGGAAAGATAATTTTTGTTACGATTAGCAGGAAAAGGCTGTTCAAGCAAACCTGCCTTTGAGGGTGAAGAACTGGCGAGAGAACTCCTCTCGCAACTCGGCTGCCCGCAACCTCTGTAACCTCTGCATGTCTGAGACAAAAATGGCAGTATGTTTGAAAAGAAAGAAGGAAAATAAAAGACTGAAAGATGAAGACAGAAGTAAGGTTTCAACACACACGTACGCACGCACGCACGAACGCACAAAATGCGCGTGTGAACCCAACAAAGAACTCATTGTTTATTTTTTTTTTCATTTGTCAAAACTTCCACACAACTTCCCTGTACCAAAATACTGTAAATATTGTTTGTTATGCGATGACTTTGTGCGTACCTTTGACCTTAGTTATTTCACGCTCGACCGCTTGAGACTTTGCTCTTGCCGTCTTGACGAGACGCCGAAGTTTGCCTGAACACAACAACGCAGTATAAAACAAGCGACAGGAGGAGAAGGAAGCAAGAAAAACATTGACATTGCCCGTAAAAAAACACTTACTCAAAAATCTAAATTTCATTTGTGTGTATATATGCACACACAATATATATATAAACCATATGAAAGAGATGACCTGAAGTATTTGTGTGTGTTGAGGGGTGGATGCAAAAACGAAAACCACAATCCAAATTCCAAATCTTTCTCTATATAAATCTCACTATATATATATAAACCCAACCACGACATGATCTGAAGTACACGACAGCCAGTGGGGACATAACTCACCAATGGGCAGATTCATAAAGCTCTCCATGTCTCCGGTGTCCTCGAAGATCTTCAGCAAACTTTCTGGAAACACAAAAGCCCTAACAAGTTATTGTGTTACTCCTAGTGGTTAGACTCGTGGTTGTTATGAAATATATATTCAACTTGTTCACACATACACTGTTAGCGTATACAACCGTCATCACCCTCTCTCTCTCTCATTGGAGTGTTTTTTTATATACGCCAAAAGAAGTTATCTCAAAGTCACTTAAAATCAACAAGAAAAAATGTGGACTTAGTTTTCTTTCTCAAACAGTTCAAGACTAAATAATGAAGATGCTAGGCTTCACTGTGAGGGTGAAATAAACAGGGGGTTAAGGGTTAACCGGATCACGTTGCACTCCATTTAACTGATTTGTTTCCATTCACTTCGACTGCTGAACCTCTAAGTCTTTCCTCCTTAGTAAAAACTCTCACCCACTCACGCTCCCCCTTGATATGATGTGATAGGTGTAAACATATTTGAAACCGCACCTTCTTATTAATGAAGCTTCAGTCTTACTTAATGGGGACATGATCTTACTCCGAATGAACTCAGAACTGAAGGATGCGTTATTCAGGAAGGGCGGGATAGTTTACTCACAAGTCTCTTACTCAAGAGTTTTGTTTCCCGTACCTGTGTCCGTGGGCAAAGTGGTTACAGGTTGCGTCTTCTTGGAATCCTGAGTCTGTAATGAAAGAGGTAAGCAGTGGTGATCCCAACATCGCAACGACCTTTCGCCCCTCTCATCCTTGCTTACCATGAGTTAACTATAGAAATCCAGTGTCTATTTATCGATATTCAAGGTGGCATAGATCAATCAGTGTAGCCTCCGCCCACATCAAAGTCCATTCATCTTTCTTCCCCCTCCCACTACTAAACAAGTCATATCCACTCACTCGCTCTTTCCGTTACCCTGAACCAATCTTTTATCTCATAAACCTTCACCACTTTTTCCCCTCCTCTCTATCTAACCTCTCCTTCTAGAGCACAGATACTTCTCCATGACGCTTACCCCGTAACCACCAGTAAACCAAAGCCCCGCATGTGGACATTCATGAGTACGGTTATTAATAAGTTCACCTCGTCACACCTCGTCATCAAACCCTCACCTTCTTCATGCTGAGGCAAGGCCCATAACTTGTCAGCCCGTCCGTCATGTTGTCCTCATCTTTTTGAGCCCCTTTCATGCCATTGGAAGCTCTGCCGGCTTGTGGACTATTTCTCTTCTTCTGGTTGGCCTCCTCGTCGCCTAGTGACTGGCTCACGGTGTCGTCTGCTGAAGCAGGGAGCCTCCGATACTCGCTTCCCAGCTCTACGCGCGAGCTACCTCCTCCTGCTCCTCCTCTCGCTGCCGGATCCGTTCTATCAGCGTTGTTCATGACCTGCGGGGGGTTGTTGAAGAGATCACCAAGGCCGGCTGCCAGAACTTTGCCTCCGCCTCCACTGCCGTCGGCAGCCTTGACGGTCAACGCCGAGCAGCCGCTGGGCGCAGCGTCTTGAAGTGAGCAGATCTGCAGCGGCGGCACCTGGCATCTGTCTCTGCACGCGACAACGCCGTCGTTGGCAGCGCCGACGAAAGCAGGCTGGTAGCCAAAAGGGTTGATGGGATACGCAGCAGCGGCGAAAACCCCCGCAGGGGGAGTCGCAGGCCCCAGCACGGGTAGCAGACCGGACAGACGCAGGCGATGCCAGTCTCCTAACACGCTACTCGTCGTGGGGCCGCCGCTGTTATTGTTATTGTTGTTGCTGGTGTTGTAAGGCAGACTCATCGTGCGAAGGAACTCGCCATAGGATGCGATGCGACCGTACGACCCGTTCGCGTAAAAAGCCGGGTGTGGTGCCGCGGCTGGGGCGACGGCGGCAGGTGCGGGGGGCACGATTCCCGACTGCGGCAGCAGACGCGATGGGGGGTTGCTGGACACCAGCTGCGCAGCTGTCTGCGTCATGGCACTGGGTTGCAACGGCCAAAAGCTGCTCCCAACGCTGGTGCCGCCAGGGTCTCCACGGTAACACGGGGTGCTGGTCACCATGGAAAGTCCGCCGCTCAGAGCAGAGGAGAAGGACATTGACGAGGTTGGCGGTTGTGGCTGTGGTAGCGGTAGGGGTGGCGGCAGTGGCATTGGCTTCGGAGCGGCAGACGACAGTGACGTCAAGGACGCGGCTGCAGGGGAGCTGGGGGAAAAGGCTGTGGAGGGGCCGGCCAGCCGTTTGCGGCTGCCGCCGTTGAACATGGCTTTAACGTCCTCCCAGGCATGCAGCACGCGGTCGTCTTTCTCTTCATGCATCAGCTCCAGGTGGCGCCGCCACGAGTTGAAGTTGGCGGCGTCCGGGTGGCGGTAGGAGGCGCCGTCCAGGCGGTGGTAGTGAAAGATGAACTTGTTAGGCGAGAAATAGGCCTCGCACGTGCAGCACTTGATGCACTTGGCGCGCGAGCTGTTGTAGCGGGCAGGTACGAAATACCCTTCACAACCCCACCCGCACGAGTGCCGGACCTGCAAATCGCCAAAGGAAAAAAAAATACCCTCAGCGTCAGTAAGGGAATAGTCTACATTAGTCCACAGACTGCAGTTGTTTTTATTCTATTCACTTTGATGATTTAGTTTCTTGAGTACGCATGCACGCACGCACGGACACAAGAACGATAAAGGTGCAACAGAATGCACCAACACACCTACGCAGCACTGACCTTAAAGGTGAAGTTGTCGGGTAGACGAGGCGGGGGTACGTCCGAGATGAAGGACCTGACGAGCCGCTCCGCCTCGCGCTTCGTTATGAGTCCACATCGGCGGGAGGATATCGGCATTGCCCCGGATCTTCTGAGAACCTCCAGCTGCTGAGGGGTACACTGCAGGCAAGTGATGCCCAGAGCCACACGGCGGTTGTGAATTTCATTGTAACTGAAGTCCTTGATGAAAGGAGGAGGACAGAAACACAATGAGATCGACGAAGTGATGACTAGTCACTAATGTCTACATTCCCCTTCCCCCACAACATCAGGGACACATGTGGACATGATCATAATCAGTTGATAGGAACAAAGAATTCCAAATGCTATCTTCGTAACAGCCATAAACTCATAATTTTTTAGGCAAATAGACGAGAAATAAATGCACAAATAAAGTAAAAAGAAAAAGAACAATATCAGCAACCCGAAAATAATAATATGCATACCTGTAAAAGGGTACTGGAGATCTGTGCCAGACACAATCGCTCCTTCCCTTCCACGTGGAGACAGACGATTGGATAGCCGTACAACATCACGCTCCCAACCTTTTCTTCCTCCGCGCCTCCTTCTCCTCTGCCTGCAATGCTGACATCGGCTCCGTCGTTATCTCTCGAATCAAACGTCTGACACGTGTCATCTGCTTCTGAGTCGACCATCTCATCTAGAGACTCGCCTCCAGAACGAATCTGCCGGCTGAGGGTCAAACTGTGGTGGTGTCCGGCCTCCACCATGCTAGCTCCTCGCTCTCGGAAGAATCTTAGTTCATCTTCGTCACCCACAGGAGAACAAGTGACTTCCAGTTCTTCGTCGTCGTCCACGGACTCTTCGGAGTCGAAGTGACGATGTTGTGATGTCACGTCTTCTGAGCTGTGGAGTCGGAGTCTGTCTTCGTCGGTCTTTGGGGTCAAGATGACGTCGACGTCACGGCACGAGAGTTCCCCGGGACGTACGATGGTGTTGACGTCTGTCACCTCCGACACTGTGTGGATGTTCTGCAAGCGATCGTGAGTTAAACTCTCGGCTAAGTCGTTGTCGTGGCACAGCGCTGCTGACACTGGCGCCGCCGTGAGAAGATCAGTGTTCTCAGATTGCTTGTCCTTCACCTGGTCCCCTCCACCTCCTCCCTCTGTCATTCGGTTCATCCATGACGTCACGTTGCACGCTCCATCTCCTGTGGCCGTCGATTTTGACTCCGGGGTGTCGTCAGGTCCTTCCTCTTGGTTGGTGCGTCGCTCGCTGTTCGTAAGGTGGTCTACTGCTGCATGCAAGACGGGATGAGATGAAAATGAGCATTGTCCGGGATCGGTCTTTCTTCCGCCTTGAACACCCGACAGCAAACAGCAGGCAGGAAACGGTTCCTCCAATTTTTTTGCGAAAGTTTCTCTCATTGTTTGCTGGTCATTCATTTAGTCTCTTTAGAGGGGAAGGTAGGGGTAACTGGCTGCTGCAGGGAGCGAGTGGAAGACCTGTACAGCAGACACTATTCATTAAATGCGAATGGAAGAAACTATATTTGAGACAGAAAATTCCACATTTAGAAGTCCTTTGACCCAATACGCTCACGAAATGTCACAAAAAACCAATTCACTCGTTGCACAAAAAAGAAACTTACAGAGTTAAGGAACTTATATTTTTAGAGTGTAAGTACAAATAATAAGCGAAGAGCGAATAATAATATCTCCTCATGAAGACTGGACCAAATCCATTCCCTTCTAGTCACATAGCGAAATATTCAACATGGATTACTAACCTGAGGGTACTACGTTACTTCAAAAAAACAAACAAAAAAACAAAAAAAAACAAAAACAAAAAAAAACAAAACAAACAGAACACACAACCTAATCATGCATTCACATCTACCAACCACAAAACAAACAACACCAAACAGACCTTTTTTTTTTTTTAGTAAATCCTACATAATACGATTAACGATTTTATTATATCCTGCTAAATCCTTCAATCTTGAGCTAAATTTTTGATTCTTTAAACTGTATTATTAAAAAAACAGGTGTCAATATACAGGCAAATAGAAATGCTAATCTTTATTTACTTATTTATTTACACTAACAATCTGCTAACGTCACTGCAGGCTATTGTATGCCCTCTTTAAACCTCAAATGTCCCTGTCCCCCGGGAGGGCCTTATGAAAGTGGTTTATGTAATGCAATAGCCAGCCTTACAAAGGCGAACAGCTCGTGCCTGTCACTTGACCATGTCAGTTGATAGAGCATCCATCGATTTACAACGGTGTCAGGCTGCCTGCTCTAACCTTAAATGGCGTGTATGTGAAAATGCCAGCAGCCCGCCTCCTGCTTTATTGCGGAGGGACCGCACACCCATACCACGGTCTGATATTTCCATGGTCTGAATCTGTCTCCCCTGGGACTGGGGGAAGGTTCGTATGAAGTAAATATCTGTCACACGCATGTACAAGCTTACCCACCCATGGACACACACACACACACAACAACCACACACACACCAACCACACACGCACACACACAAACAAACAAACCAGAGAACCGTGGAAAAGATAGAGAGATTGCGGTTGCTGTTTAGCTTTTGTCAAGAAGAGCGGTCCTCCCAATTTGGCAGCGTTGCGCAAAGGGATGTAATCTGAAACCTGAGATTTTTGCCGGCCAGTCAGGGTGGAGGAAATGCCAGCGAAGCGCGACTGACACAAAAGAGGGGAATGCAAGCCCCACAGGGAATTCTGCGGACCGCAGATTTGATTAGGAACTCTTGCGAGAGCTGTAAGATGCTGGTCCCCTGAGAGTCCGCGCGTTTGATTGCCTCGAATTCAGCCCTTTACAAATCGACGTGTTGTGTTGGCCGCAGTTTATGAGCCGGTGTCAGAAAGCTTTTGACGGCCAGCAGTGGTGGTGATGATGATGGTGGTGGTGGTAGTGATGGTGGTGGGGGAGATGCGAATCATTGTGGACCGGATGTGGAGAACGCCCTCTGAAGCGAGGAATCTGTCATGCCAGGATTTAACAGTCTTTGTAGTTATTAAACCTGTAAACCTTTTTCTCTATAACTACGGTGAGCACATAAACATACAGTTGCTTTGTCCACCACCAACTTTCACTTATTCTCTTACTCTCTATAGACCAGTGAGGTATAATCTTTTTGGGTAAAGCTCAATACAGTATACTGTTCTCCATCCGGGGCTTGTTTTATTTCTTCTCTTCCATCTCTAGATATGTTGAATTGTAGTGAATAAACTACGATATTGTGACGATCACGTTTTTCTTTTCTTTTTTTTTTTTTTTTGCTGTTTAATAAGATGGCACCCTGAGGTCGATGTGAAGTTGACAAGCGCCCACGAAAGTTTGACCAAGTTTCGAAAAGTTTTTTCTGATTGGCTTTCTGGTGAACTTTTGGGACATAGAAACCATAAATAACATGATAAATCCAGACGTTTGTCAGCACATTGTTAATCATTTGCGAATACAATGGGACATTTAAGGTCGGACATTGTCCGGTTGAGAACGAACATCTTAACAAATCGACCTGACAAATGTCATCACATAATATTACATGCTCGCCAAATGTGAAAATTAAAGGTCATAGTTCGTACAGCACAGGTCGATGGTAGCATCACCAGTTGTCATAGGACCAATTAGCAGACTTGTCAAATGTCGTTGTGTGACGCCTGGACTGCAAGTCTGATTAAACTGTCATTGTTGCGAAAAATGCTGTTGTGGTCGTAGCAAAGCAGTCTGTTTTGTAAGAAACTTAACTCCAGTATGAGCAAAGTCTGTCCAACATCAAACTTGCCAAAGCTACTGATGTCTGTCTCTTGCTTCTGAGAGCTATCCCACTTAATCTTTCTCCAGTTCTGCTTTAAAGTTGGATCTCCGACTGTTGCAAGGAGGACGGTTGTATGTGACTAGTCACACCTTTACAGCACACGAGAGCTGTCTCATAACATTGTAACCAATACACCTTGTCGGCTAAACTTTTGTTTTCGCGACTCACAACAGCGTTGAGACGGCAAACTTTTGTTGTTGTTGTTGTTGTTGTTGTTGTTGTTGTTGTTGTAGTTATAAGGAGAGTGCTTCCACCTGAAGGCGATTTCGCACTGTGGGGAGGGGGTAAGGGAGGTTAGGAGCTGAGGAGAGGGGAAGAGAGCCCGCAAACGTTGAATGAACACCTTTGAGTTTCCTTCAGAAGTACCAACCCACATCTATAATTAACTTTACTTTATATATATATCCTACGATAAACGCCAGTTCCACGAAGAAAACACACGTACAACCGATGCATTTCACACACTCCTATTTGTGCAAAACCGCGGTTGTTTTTTTTTTTGCTTTCTTCTCGTTTCCAGCAGACGAGACTTTACTTCTTTCTCGCTTTATCGTCACGTGTTCTCTCTGCCTGACCCTCTTCCTTCTCCGTGCACTCTTTGCACTTTACTGGGTCAGTGACGTGATCCATGACATCATACCCGCCGACTATGATGCAAGAAAAAAAAAGCGACACGCTTAGAACGTCATTGTCAACGTCACGATTCTGGCAAACCCGCCATGTTCTGGCCCCGAAATTTTCTTTCACGTCGAGCGCTGGCGAGAAAAGGTTGGACTCCACTGTTCTAGTTCTTTCGGTGACTAAGTATCATCCTAATACTGACCTAAAAGTAAACACTCCTTCCCTGTCTCGAGATAGA
>SRHC01003758.1:0-12265 GCA_004794325.1 Pomacea maculata | reverse complement strand
TCATGTTAAGTAATATTGTCTTGTTTCATGTTACCAAAACTCTTAACATTATCGTTTTCATTAATTATGATTCTTTCATAAAAGATTGATAAGTTATGACAACATTAAAATTGGTCTTTCTTGATCGACATGATTGTCTTGTTTGACTTCAGACATAGGTAGAATGGCTCAAGTTAACATTTTCCTGGATGAAAACATCGTCAAAAGCTTCACCAACCAAGACACATGGACAAACGATAAATATGACATCACAGTTGGTCGTGCAGGGCGAGTGGTCAACATTACAAAAGACAGCAACACGGGTGAAACGATGAATATTTGTGAGGTGGAGGTGTGGGGTACGTACACTGTACTCTTTAAAAATCTTCTTAAAACGCTTCCAGGAGTTAGTCCATGGCGGGAGATCGCGAGTGTGTGAGTGTGTATGAGTGTATGTGTGTATGTGTGTGTGTGTTTTGTAATATTTGTGACGAGTGAAAATTAAGTTTTTTTGAGTTGTTAACTGTATTCTTTCCTGATCAAGTGTGTGACGACGGTTGGTATGGAGACTGTACACAGGCCTGTACTTACTGTCCCAGACGCTCTGGCTGTGACAAGGTGGACGGCAACTGTACGACCTGCGATACCGGCTTCAAGCTCCCACATTGTGAAGGCTGGTATTTTTTTTCTTAAAGAAACATCTGAAAATCAATTGATCAGCACAAACATTACCAACAGTCTACAACAAGAAGAAATTAATAGCACAAAACTCTTTATTCAAATACAGAAAGTACCAATTTACATTCACACAATCATTAATTCACAGTTTGTGTGAGCAGTGATACGGTTATTTGGAATTTTCTTTTTTCCACAATGTGTATAGTGCAATTCAGTCACTGAATTAATAAATAAAGCTGCTGCATCTTATATATTTTCCTTCACATCCCAAAGACCTAGGAGCTTATTCATTTATCCACGAAGAAGAGCATAATGTATCACTGCTGTAAACGAAAACAGTTATATAATGCTTAGAATTGCTCTATTGTCATAACAATAGTTTCTTTAAAGAAGTCTGTTAAAAAATGATGTTAACAATATACGAGTATGATTAGTGCAGGGAACACCATGAGACGTAATAATGTCTCATATGTATCTCTATATTCTTATCAAAATATTTTTGTCATAAAATTTTGTAGGATGCCTTACGAAACTATTCCATGTAATAGGTCACTTCGGCAAAATAATAGGAACATGGTCTAAACGCTTAGGACAAGTAAGAGACATGGACAGTATATGAAGGAGAAACAAATATGCAAACAAACATAGAAGACATAAAGAGAAAGCAGGTGACAAACTGTGAGGATGAACATTGTCATATACATCTGCAGAAAAAGACTAACAGGCGGACTAGTCAATCACAGCTATTGACATCTATGTTTATTGGTTGTTATGTTTGTATGTGGTTTAGCTCAAACAAATTGTTTGATCTTAAAGGATTATGTCGAAAACAATGAACTAGACTTTATTTATGTGCAGCATGTGACGACGGTTGGTATGGAGACAACTGTACACAAGCCTGTGGTCAGTGTGCCGGTGGTGCTGTCTGTGACAAGGTGACCGGCAGCTGCACGTCCTGCCAGACAGGCTTCCAGTTACCCCTGTGTAAAGGTCAGTATACTTTTATACTTAAAATGTAAGAAGTATCCTTGAGGTTATAGGCGCTAAAGGCGATGGATAAATCATCAATATTTCCCCATTTTCAATAATACAAAAATACAGGAAGAACATAAGCTATAATCATTACAAGCAGATAATAACAAAAACATGAAATATAAAATCTTATGTGATTATATATATATACGCCAAACGTTAGCTAGATAAACTCTGGTAAACATACGCAGACAATGTCAAAAACATAAACTACCTCAGCTCGAGTAACCTGGATGTGCGTAAGTGTAAGTGTGTCTGAAAATCGACTGAGGTTTACAAGTGAAGTTTGTATTCATGTGCAGTGTGTAGGGTCGGTAGGTATGTGACGACTGTCAAGACTTGTGGTCAATGTGCCGGTGGTGATGTCTGTAGCAAAGGGATTTTATTCTGAAAACATCATATATATATATTAATATCATTAATATATATATATTAGCCTTAGCAAAATACACAAACAGGTAAATAAATCGAAATTTCCCCAAAATGCGGATAATAGCAAAACCATGATAATCGTAGTCAGTTAAGACTAAAACTGTCGACATCAACTCTGGTAATCAAAGATACACCTTCCTTTCCTACCGCCTTTGATGTATTTCTCCTTTGTACAGTCCGAATATTCGTAGTAAATAGTTGGTTCTTTTCAATGGAGTAATGACACGAATTTTTTGAAAAGGTGTTAATGAATTTAGTAAATATCACTCTGTGTTGGCCTGTACCTTTACCAGTGTAAAGAATTTAGTGAACAGGGTTATGATTATTTTGTTATAGCATAGTATTGCTCTACGTACAACTCCAGTCTTCTACTAATAATTACTAAATCAATAATATGTTGCCTTTCATCGGTGTGTTTTAATGGGTGGTATAATGCTAATTGTACACACACTTGTGGTGAATACGCGGGTATGTGGTAGACGGTATCTGTGCGTCTTCTACAATAGAATTCTACTCTGTTAATATCACTTATTGTGATTACATGTAGTACATGTGTATAGAGACACGCAGCTTCCACCCTCGTGTTTTTGTTCTACAAATATTGCAGGATAATTTTCAAAACTAACCCACGTAACGTGTCATTTTATTTCTTTCCTTTCTATTACAAAATAAAATTTAAAAACTCCTTATGTCCCAACATGCCAGGAGGTGGGTAACGTCCGGCAGCAAAAAAAAAAATCATTTGATCTGGCCCATCGAGGCAGTCGCACATTCCAGTAAATCTTTAGGTTCCACCCGCCACTCTATAAAAGTCTGTAAACGTTTTGGCATGATAGTACATGCACACTTTTTCTTAGTCTCATCCTTACTACACTTTGTAAGGAATAATGGGTCGCTGCAGAGGTCAACTCATGACAGTGGGGCCTGCCGTAAGCCCGACCAAAACGATCCACAAAACATTCATACTTACAAGTGTGCTTAATGTGTGTGTATATATATATCATATGCATTCAAGGCATAACTTGTGCGTGCGTCGTTCTATTCGTTACACTTTGTTACTCAAAATTATGACTATTAGAATGTTAGCCACGCCCACTGCTCGCTCTTTCAAATGTACGGAGAAATTATTTTAACACAGGAGTCAGTGCACATATATTTGAGAGGGTGTGTGTGTTTATATTTGTGTGTAATCACATTAAAATCGATGTATTATTTTGGGAATATTCCTGCCCAGTATGTGTCGACGGTTTGTATGGAGACAACTGTACCCAGAGATGTGGTCATTGTGCTAACACCTCTGTGTGTGACAAAGTCAACGGCAGTTGTACTTCCTGTGAGACAGGCTTCCAGCCACCACTTTGTCAAGGTCGGTGAACTTTTTAATTTAATGAAAAAAAATTAGCGATAAGTAAAAATTCCTTAATTAGTGTAACATTGGTAATCAAATACAAGTTTCATATCGGACAGTTCTTGTCTACAGAATTTTATACTTTTTCATGTGTAGATCTTTCCTACATTCATTAAATACTCGGTAAAGATCAATGACTATATTCTTAAACGTGGTATTCTTTTCACTTACCTTTTTACTTCATGTTGCACATTCCGACGCTGTTCCTTGATTTATAAGACAGAACCTTTTTATTATTTGTCTGTAGGTTATGTCACTTTTTTCAAAAGTCATATCCTCATGTGAAATATAATTTCAAATAAGTAGCTGTTTACACTAAGAATCTGCTGCTTTCTTCTTCAGAGTGTTCTGACGGGTGGTATGGAGCCAACTGTACACAGAGCTGTGGTAACTGTTTCGATACCTCTGTCTGTAACAAGATGACAGGCAGCTGTATATCCTGTAAAGTAGGGTTTCAGCAACCACTATGTAAAGGTCAGTTACTTTTTGATATGACTTTATACTTAAATAAGTATATATAGGCAAGTTTACAAAATGCACGATCACCTAACAGTACAAATACATCACACAGGAGAGTACGCATATCCCGTGATAGAGAGAGAAAGTAAACAAGTGGCGAACAAAAGCAAACACCAAGAAATGTATGACAGACTCGTCAGGTGTGTAATTCATTTTCTGGCGGATAAAATCCTTTTTCATACATGCTATACACTCTCCAAGTCAATAAGATAAAACTGGATTGTTTTATGAAAATTGTGTAATATGTATGACGCAGTAGTTTTACTTTTTCGTTTATTTAATTTCTCTTTTTCTTTTACTTCTTGCTGTTTTAGGTATGAAATATAAAAATTACACTTTTAGTGGTCTCTTTTTATAATCGAAGCTGTGTAGTGCCCAATAAACACCTTTAATAACACTAGTGTTAGTATCTCATTCTCATAAGTAAAAAACTATTAAAATTCGAAACACTGTTGTATTGCCGTTCAGTGTGCTCTGGTGGATGGTATGGCGGTAACTGTACCAAGACTTGTGGTAACTGCGCAGTTGGCTCTTTCTGTGACAATGTCAACGGTACCTGTGTCTCCTGCAAAACAGGTTTCAATCCTCCATTTTGTACAGGTCAGATTAATACGTACAGCACCCATTTCATTTCATTCCTGTAACCTTCCTGTAGTAGAATGTGTGAACTCATCTTGATATGCTACGATGTGCAGAACTGATTTCATGTCTAAAAGTCTTATTTAAACTTTTGATTTGGATTGCACACACTTGAAAATATAGGTGAGTACATTATTTATCTTTCCTCACAAACCATAACGCGATGGTCATTCGAAGGAACCTGTAAAAGGCTAGCATTTTGTGTGCCGCTTCCTCTCTTCCCCGCCTTCGTTTTGTCTTCTCTTTCCGATAGTCTTAGTTGAATGCAAATATTTGTCATATCGTGTCTCTTCTTGCAGAATGTCAAGACGGTTGGTATGGAAACAGTTGTGCTGAAACGTGTGGACACTGTATGGGAGGTAACTCTACCTGTGACAAGACCAACGGGAGTTGTCCTTCCTGTGACGGTGAATTTCAATTACCTCTGTGTAAGGGTGAGTAGACATTCACTTCAGATAGCACATATTTAAGAAAACTAAGTGCTACATGTAAAATCTATATTAGAGATTGTGAAAAACATTGGCCTCTCTCCCTATCACATACAGCTCTGCAGCTACTTTCTGACAAGATAAAATACTAATTAAAAATACAGACTGTAATCCTCCTAGTTTAGAACTTCAAAGTACATGTCAAAAAAATCTTTACTTTAATACCTTTAGGAATGTATAAAAGGTCCATTTTTTTTTCTCGCGAAAGCTATTACAGACTATATCAAACTACTGAAGTAATGGCGGTAAACATTGTATGTATACACAAGTGAGGTGTCACCGCTATACAGCGCTCGAGCTTATTTCGCTAACTGGGTTGATTACAGGTGCAAAATGCTTACATTGTAACCGAATATTTCATACACAGCTGTGCGTAAGACCTTGAAATTTACAGAGTATATTTATTTTGCCAATATATAGCGATATCTCAAACAACGCAAAGAGTGAGTAGACTAATCATGTGTTACTCTTACAGTAAGCTCTATATAGTCCATTAATTACTCTCTCTGAAGATGAAATTTTTTCCAGAGTCGATGAAATTAGACCAAACTAAATCCAGCGGTGCTCCTGTCGGTTTCATCGTTGGTCCTGTCTTGGCTGTAATTGTTGCTGCAGTCGTTGTAGTGATCGTCGTTGTGTGGCTGAGGTAAATAAAACTACACAGTTCTACGGGGATTTAAAGTATTTATGCATGTGTTTCTTCCGGTGAAAAAAAAAGAGAGAGAGAGAGAATCTTAACATTTATCTCTGGAGCACTCTTTAGTTTTCTTTTTCTGCATTATCCATTTTTGCCAACAGGCGTCGATATCAAGCAAAAGGAAATCCATCTAGACTAATGAGAGGAAACACGGACAACAGAGATGATGACATAAAAAATGTCGATGGAAGAACAGGTGAGATCAAATTGTTTGTCCTGTTTTACTCCACCGCTTGCTAATGAAAGAAGATATGACATAACGTGGGAGTAGCAATACTTCGGCCTGGTTTAGATTTATTACACATTAATTTATGGCATCTTATGTATAATAAAGAAGACTTTTTAATTCGTCTAGTTTTAAACAGGAAAGTGATGAATAGTGTGTGGGTACATACTTCCAAATGTAGCCACAGAAAATTCTCACTATTTGGCCGTCATAATCTGTAAGTGAAGATTTGTCTTTCTCTTCATTTGACAGAAAACAAGCCGGTAGTACCCGTTAAGCCTCAGATGCACCCCAAATATGAGGCCAGTGATACGCACCTCTACGGCAACTTGTGTGTAGATACCCCGAACAATGTTCAGTCGACTTCAGTAATGACTTCTGTAAACACAACAAATGGTGGTGATGAAAATGCTAAGTCATGTAAATCTCTGGCGACGAAAGAGAGGACCGACAACAGAATATATGAGAACGTCGACTTAAAGACAAATCCTCCCACCACGTCCGATGACACTAATTATAAAAAGTCATCAAAACTGGATACAGAAAGGGAAACCAAGGACCCTACAGATGAGGAAGAGGGAAGCATCTACAACACAGAGGACATCTACGCCTCCTACCGCTCATTGGGGCCCTCGTCAATACTCGATGATCTCCAGAAGTCCTTGTTGGCCAGCCTGGCATCTGGAAAACTGGGGATGGAGTTTGCGGTAATGTCCTTCGTAACATCCGTCTAAGCAGCAATAAACATTATATAAATAAATTGTTCAACATGAATGTGTTGCAAAGTTTTGTGACAGTAGTAATCTTTAGTTTCCTTCCTTAATCACATTGGTCAAGACGCAGTTGCAATATTATATTATTCAAGATCATGTTTTGGAAAATAAATATTGTTAGTTTCCCAGATGATGAATTGTAGTACACTCACAAGTACACATGTGGTTTCCCTTTCAGGAATTTAGCAAAGACATGCAGCATCCTCACGAAGCTGGTTCGAAGCCTGAGAACCGAAACAAGAATCGCTTTAAGGCGCTGTGTGCCTGTAAGTGACTTTCTAGTTTCCAGTTTTCTGCTTTTCTTTTTTTAAGAGTGACAAAGAGTTATTGACTAATTGCTATAACTGATGCACTGCTTACAGGAAACATTATAATGTACTTATTAAAATAAATTGTGCTTCACGACTGTTGTGGAAGTTCTAAGTGTTAATGATACACAATACTATCAAGTTAAAATAAAAGAGAAACTACATGTTACTGTTGTTTTTTATTTTGTTTAATGTATGTCTACTTAGATGATCATTCTCGAGTTGTTCTTCTTTGGCCGAAAGGAGACAATAACACAGATTACATCAACGCAAACTACATTAAGGTAAGTAGAAAAGTGAGGAAACAGATACAACTGCTAACTTTACTAAAACTTTATTTTAAAATCTAAAATTCTAAGAATTTCGTAATCAAGAAAAAAAAATTATTTCCAGGGGTGCAAACAGGACAAAGCATACATCGCTACACAAGGTAAAATTCTCTTTACATAAAATAACCTTCTTTGTGGAAAGAATTGAAGACAATCCTTATTCCTGAAGAATCTACTCACGATAACATATTTCTTGTTTTCATAGATACTATTTTTGTGTATTACTAATTATAAAAGGCATTGCTATATATTATTTCTCCTACAAGCTGAACATAGAGATTTTTTATGTTGAGAACACAAACTTTAAAGCTTACTTCAAGTTCGTTTTGGATGGAGTTTATTTTCTACTTGTAGTTAAAGTAAAACAAATTGCCATTCATTTATTGTTATCTACATTTAGTCATTAATGTTAAAAAAATTTCTTCAGAGCACTAATTTAGTTTGTGATGTCAGGTCCGCGCTCCAACACGGTGAGTGACCTGTGGTGGATGGTGTGGCAGGACAATGTCACGCAGATCATTATGTTGACAAATCTTAAAGAAGGCGGCAAGGTGAGACATCATTGCTCTTGTTATTAATCTTCATCAGCTGACTAATCCTGTTTGTGCAGACCACTTTGCGTTCGATTTCTACTGTTTTGTTCTTGTATTTAATAATTAATTTTAAGATTGTTTATTTAATATTAAATGTTAAATTAATCCATGTCAATGCCGCCAATACCCTAGACATTACCTGAATTTATGTACCATTACAACAGGCATTAGTATGCATCACTTTAATGAACAACATTACAAATGGGATCTGATGCATTTAGTATGAGATGTCTACAAACATCTGGCAAATGGTTTTACGAAAGAAGAGTTTGTTTGTTTGATAAAAATGCAGGACAAGTGTGAAGAGTACTGGCCGCCAGTCGGCACAACAAAGACTTATGGTCACGTGACAGTGACAGCCTTAAAAATAGACAGCAGGGCAGACTTCGTCGTCCGACACTTTGTGCTAGAGAATAAAAAGGTATAAATATTTGTGACAACGTATGTTTAGAATCCTAAGATTAAAAAAATATAAATGAAAATAAAGAATCAAACAGACAAACAGCTATACAGATAAAAGACTTCAAACTATAACAAGTGACATAACTCTTACATATGTCAACTAAGGCAGTAATCATTGGACAGTATACCAGTATTACTACATGCTATGTCTCAGAGAGCGGCGATATCACTACATATCAATGCAGTGATTAGTGGACGGTATCTCAGTATCACTGTATCTCATGTCTCGTAGGGAGGTGACCAGCGGACGGTATCTCAGTATCACTACCTGGTGTGGCCTGACCACGGGGTGCCGTCCACCTACTCACTGGTCAGCTTCTGGCGCTACGTCAAGGCACGTGCACAGGGGGCCATACCTGTCGTACACTGCAGGTAAGATAAACCACTGTTTAAAAAACTCATTTTTTGAGTCGATTATTTTAACGACCACAGGCAGTACAGAGCACTCTCATCGAAAGTGTAAAAGATTTATTATCTGTAAAAATGTACAGATGGACAGGCCATAACATGCGGATCAGTGGAGCAGGGTCCAGTGTAGCGACATCAGGAAGTGTGGACTGCAACAAAAGTAGAAATCAAACGGAGAGAGGGAACATCCATTGGCACGTGGAACGCACGCACGTTACACCAGTGCTGCTTCGTTAAAATCGTCAGCTGAAAGTTGCACATGTAAATTGCTTCTTTTTTGTTTGTTGTTTGTTTTCTCAATAATCTTAATCTAATACAAAATTTAACTTCGATCTTAATCTAGCGCTGGTGTTGGACGCACAGGCACATACATCGCCTTAGACATCGCCGCCGGCTTGAGGTCACGTGGACGGGACGTGAACGTCAAGGAGATCGTCAGTAGACTACGTGAAGACAGAACACTCATGGTCCAGACTGAAGTAAAGTGTCGCCATGTGCTTTTTTATAAATGTTTATCAGTTTTATCACTAAGGAATAGACTAAACAGCTGATAAGGGAATAGATGCTACTAAAAGTGTCATACAAAAGTATAAAGCATTTGTGAGTTTATTGTACATCACTGTCGTATTCTGAACTATTGGCAGGAACAGTACAAGTTTCTCCATGAAGTCATTCTTGAAGAACATACCAGCCATGGCACCAGGATGACCTTTGATCAGTTTGACATTGTGTTTCCCAGCAACATCGATGCCCACAACTCTAGGATTAACATGGAATTTAAGGCAAGTAAAGATTTTTAGAGTCCTTTATTGCAAATTTTGTTCGGTGGCAACACTCTATCTCGAACGTAAGCACATAAGGATTAATATTAACTTTGGTGTTTTCATGTCCTACACATAAATAATTAAACCTTACAAAGCCTTAAAATTAATTTGCAGCTTCTGGAAGAATTTGGACGGTTTGTTCCAAAACGAAAACATCAAATCGCTGAGTCAGAAGAGAATAGGCTTAAAAACCGCAACAAAGAATCACTGCCAGGTGAAAAACTCTTGTTTTTGTTATGTAACATTGGTGATGTCCGCTTATTTTAGTTGCTGCTCTTTAGAAATGTGCCTGGTATAAATGACATAAATTTTATTTGATATTGCATGTTAGAATAAAGTCTGTCAAAATATGAAATGAAGTCGTTGATCATGTTTTAATCGAGTACAACCATTTCAAACGTGCAGACGACAGCCATCTGGTGTACCTCATGGACCGCGTGCCTGGGAGAAATCAGTATATCAACGCCGTACATGTGTCGGTGTGTGGTAGACCGCAATGCTTACTGGAAAACTAAAACTAAAGACTTTAATAAATCTTAAAAATGTGATGATCTTTAGTTTTGTGACTCTGGACCTGCATTGACCAATCTTGGCTGATTATTGCTATTTACAGAAATCTGACAATAACAGCAGCGGAAAAAATATAACATCAGGCTCTTTTCTGTCATTCTAACGACTGTGTTACTTCTGATTGTATTCAGTCGTTCAGGAAAGTACAAGGACTGATCCTGACCCAGCTGCCGCTGCCGGACACCGTGGTGGACATGTGGCGTCTGGTTGACGGATGGGACGTCAACACCATTGTTTCTCTTGGACACAGAAACCAGAGTCAATCAGTCAAGGTATTATTCTGTTTACAGCTGTTTAGCATTTATACTTTGAAACATGGCTCAATTCAGTCAAAATATATACTTTTAGCAACCAATAGTGATATTTTAAATAAATGTTTCCCATATATTGAGTTTCAATGACCTCAGTAATTAGCATACTAAGTAATGCCTAAAAATTAAATAGGTATCTCCCAATGTGTTCATTTCTCAATATTTTTTTTTCTTAAGACAATTATTTCAACAGTTTTATCTTACAATCCGTTTTTTACATAAATCTAGACTAACTGGTTTTATTTCTATTTATTCGCCTTAACGTTTTATTTTTATCAGAACTACTGCCACTACTGGCCAAAGGCTGTAAATGAAGTGCAGAAAACGGGACAACACACCATCAAGCTAACTTCTACCTCTGCACTTGGAGATCATCTTACCTGCTACAACCTGTCTCTCATGACCAAGGTTTCTCTTTAAGAACTCAGTTCCTAGTTCTCATATATTTTTTCTGTCCATTTCTTTTTTCTCACTTGCAGAAATCTTCAAAAAATTTCAACATTGCTACATCTGCTTTGTGTTCACTTTCGTTTATATGAATGCTAATTAATGTAGAATAGTTGTCTTTAATTGTCCTACAGAATTAAAAATGATTACTAATTATGATTGTCACTTGACAGGGATAGTTTTATTTTCTTAGTGCTCTTGAAACAATCTTTTGTTGCAATTCACTTTCAAAACTCCTTTTACTCTTCCACCTCTACTCTTTACATTAACAATATTTTTTTAATTTATTGGTATGAAGAGATAAGACTGAAAGGGTTTTTTTGTTCATAAAGACATCCACACCAAGAGAGGTCCGAGTTCTGTACTATGATGACTGGGTAGGCGTCGTCCCAGGCAACAGCTCTGACATTCTTCACCTGATGGACACGCTGGAATCATGGCACATTGAAGAGAACACCTCACCTGTAGTCGTCCAGTGCATGTCAGTCTGATTTCTCTCGACGAAATAAATGGATGATCGTTTGATATCAATAATTAGATAAATCTAAACATCATTTCAAACTACTATACACTATCTAAATAGTTAAATTTTTATATAGTGAATAGGATTTTTTGTCTTTTCTTCAAACACTTTAATTTCAGAGACTGTACTCTCCGTTATATTATGGGGGAAAATATAGTTTGCGATATCTATAACACTTTTCAACTTCCCAACTACACGTTAATGCGATATTTCTTCATTACAGTGACGGTATGACAAGAAGTGGCATGTTCTGTGCACTGTATGAAGTCATCAACGGGGCCAGACATGACCAGGAGATAGATGTCTACCTGTCTGTGCGGCACGTTCAAAGCGTCAGACCAAAGGCCGTTACTACGGAGGTAGAGTGTCTTCAGTCACATCGAACTGTTTATAGAGATTATATACTTTAAAGTAGCAGGCTTCTAATGAATTAACTGTTTCTTTGACCTATGCTTTGTTTGGATATACGCTTAATAACTGTTCAGAATGCTTTAACGGAAGTGTTTTCTTCCACATGATCAGAATACTTTTATTTAGTTTCTCTCTTTGTTTCAACAGGCGCAGTACCGTTACTGCTACCAGGTCGCACAAGAGTGCAAGCGCCAAGAAAGTATTTATC
>SRHC01003757.1:47117-114148 GCA_004794325.1 Pomacea maculata | reverse complement strand
GCGTGGTGTGGTTCCAGGAGGCGTTCGTCGCGCCGTTCATGACTATCATCAGCAACTTCTCCGACATCATTGTTGGCATGCACTTCGGCCACGACCATCATGATGGCTTTAAGGTCTTTTACGACAGTCAGGGTGAGCTCACACACACACACACGAAAGAACACACACAGGCACACCGTTGAGCACAGCAACTGTCACTTACAAACAACTCCCGCAACAAGTGTACGCACATCCATGTCTCCCTGATTCGCTCTTTCGTTGTTGTCGCTCATCCCTTTCAGAGTGTTTGTAAGTTTGTTGCAGCTTGAAGCATTCTGATACTTGGAGACCACGAACATCGATGGAATAAACGTATTTTCTTACTCCTGTCTCCAGGTCAACCAGCTGTCCCGCTGTTCGTTGCGCCCTCTGTGACCCCCTGGCGTTACAAGTTGAAGACTGGGGAGATCGGTCCCCCTCACAACCCCGCCGTCAGGCTCGTCTCCTACGACCGCACCTCTGGAAAACATCTGAACATCCAGCAGTACCGCCTGGACTTGCCCACGGGCAATCTTCAGAAAAAGGCCAACTTCACCTTGCTGTACAACTTCACACAGGTAGGCCGGCCACCCTGATATCACCGTGTCTGCTTAGTCTCTTACTTGTGTACGGAGACAAGTTCAGCGCAATATACTATTTCCTGGAATCTGTTCTCTCAGAGGTTCTTCTGTCCCTCGTCTGTTGTCCACGTCTCGTTTTTTTTCTCAAGCGCTAAGAGCATGAATGTACTCTTAAATCGGATCCATAATCAACAACAATCTAGAAACTTGAATTTTAAAGTGCGAAGTATTTCTTCATGGGTTTTGTTAAATACATATTATGTGATTTTGTGGAAAATCCTGAGTCGCAATGTGTTCGATCATATGTCTCGCCAATGCCATTATTGGTAAATGCATTCGACTTAAAAGTCTAGTGGGTTGCAATTTATTTTAAACGGACATAGTTGAACTTTAGACATGTAAGATTTAGCTAATGAAAGGTTCACGTGAAGTCCTGACCAATCCTGATTTTACACGCAGCAATATCAAGTGAATGATATCACCGCAGCATCCCTGCACGAGCTCACCGTGCGCATGAAGCGTGTCAACTCTGAAGGAGATCAACTTGTCAATGATTATTACAGGTGAGCGATGTCTCTTTGGTAGGTTGCATTATTTTCCAGAGGTGTGTGTGTGTGTACGCGCGTGCATGTGAAGAAAATTAAATATACCTTTAGCTGATTTGGACAATTTTATAATAGCATGTACTCCTGAAATATATACGAGATATCGCTGTGACTAAAATTTTCAAACACATAATAAAAGGCGAATAATTACCTCGGGTGTAAAATGTTGCAGATTCACCACCGCTGATGCAGTGCAGGAAGAATCAGCCAAGACCTGCGATAGTGTGTGCAAAAGTCGCATAAGATGTGGACTAACCGAACACCTGATGGGCAGTTTTGACGCATGCGTGGAGAACTACACAACAGACACAACCTCAGCTTCTCACAATCTTATAGGTGTTGACCTTGTCCTGCTCCTTTTGATGACCTGTCTGAGCATGGAGCTCTTCTTTAATTAGTCCCAAACTGATTGACCGCTTGTCTGGCTTGTATTCAGGGACGTCGGTTAAGCCTTAACCGATACCGGTCACGTGACTAATCGTCGGTTAGCGCGAACATGGCGTATTCAAGGGCCCAAATTTCGCTAACCGATGACCTATAACCGTCGTTAACTTTAACGGTGGTGCCCCCCACCGTTAAGTCGCGAAACCGACGATTAAAGATGGCGGCGTTTGTTTTGCTCACAGTTTGTTTTGAGGAAAGAGAGCGTTTTTCGCGATGGGATTAATCCGATTTATAAATACAACGATGCTGAACTGTTGTGCAAATTTAGATATAGCCGACATCACATTCTCAGCCTCACAGATGTTGTTGAAAACCAACTCGTACATTCGAACCGTGTTGACGCACTACCTACAGTGCTACAAGTGTACGTGCTTAGCATTAAGGTTTTAATCCACAGGCTTTCAAGATGTTTGCGGGCAGTTGTTAAATGTGAGCCAGCCAGCAACATAAGTGCTGTGACACAAGCTCTGCTCAGTCTTATGACACAGTGGATTAGTTTTCCGGATCACGATGAGGCAGAGCTGCAGAAAGAGAAAATTCTATAAAATAGCACGATTCACAGGCGTCTTTGGCTGTGTGGATGGAACTCACATTCCAATAAAAAATCCAACAGAAAACGAACATGAATACATCAATAGGAAAAATGTACATTCAATTAATATGCAGGTGAGTGAAATTTTTTCCCTTGAAATTTCTTTGACTTTAAGTAACCCAGCATGCTTTCTTGCCCATGAATATGCCGCTAGTTTTAACGTCGGTTAGGATTTAACGGTTGGTTCCCTAACCAACAGTCGTTAACTTTAACGTCGATGATTTAACCGACGTCCCTGAATACTGCAGTCAGAACTGTCTCCATTTAGAAGTAGCTAGTTAGCATTAGGTCTTACATGTTGCTGCTGCTGATGATGACTACCCTGTTAGTGATTTTGCTGTACGCCGTCAGTGACTAATCTGTTTGAAACCAGGGCTCTTATTCACGAAACACTTTTACCCAACCTGTTACTGTACCCGAGCTGGGAAGTTGGCTCATGTGAGATAGCAGATCAGACCTATTGAGACGGGGTAGACCTACCCAAATCCTTTTACGGTTTTACCAGCCGGTATTTTATTGGAGCGGTCCTCTTTCCGCAACTTTCTCCCCTCTAGGGTAAATAGGGTGGACATCGTGATTGACTAAGTTCGACCGCATTGAACACTTAAGTTTTCTAGACCTAACAAATAAACTTCAGAGAATAAAGCTGTTCGGTTAATAGAGTTTTTATCAAATTCACGAGCCGATGACATAAAAAAAAGCCCCAAAACGGAACTTTGTAAATGAAAATTTGCCCTTCGAGATTTTTTTGTTTTGCTGGTTGCTTCAGAATGAAAATAAATCATCAATTTTGTAATAATGTTGATTAATCTGATTGAGGAACATCATTTGATCATAATGAATAAACTCTTTCCATTGCTTCTTGCTTGCTTTTTTCGATTTAAAAAAATCTCCATTTTAGTTATTTCATGCTTCATCCTCCGACCCAAAATTGCATACCCTGATACCCTTTCTCGGAAATCCCGGCTATGATCCTCAGTGGCTTATAAATCCTGAGTTAGTATGCCTGTCTGGATTCCCTACCCAGAGTAATATTATCAATGGGTACGCCGTTAGTGTCCATGAAAATGAGCCCTGGCTGTTCTCTTTTTGCAAACCCTTCTGGACAATTGGTGATCTACTGCGTCATTCGGACCGTTGTACCGTCTGCGTCCAGTGACCAAACGTCGCCCCGTCATCTAACCTTTCCTCCTTTCTTTGATTGAAGACCAACTGCTGAGATATACAGTAGTGGATTCATCCAGCAGTTGATCTTTATTATAATTTATTTACATGATCTCTTGTGTATAAGCGGAAACAAAGCATGGATGAAGATCTTTTTCTTCAGGCGCTTAAAATGAGCTCTGACGAAAAGCATCTGACATAATTTTTTTAAGGTCTGCATTATCTAACTGAAACATGCTTATTGTCAACAGCGTTAACTTTTACAAATATTACAAAAATGTATTAAAATAATTGAAAATAAAAATTTGATAGAACAGTAACTGAAGTCTATTTGCAACTTCCACTTGCAGGTGTTGTATAAGCAGACTACTCTACATTTTCTCTTCCCCCACCAACCCTTAATTTTTTATCTTGTCATCGGTGTAAAAGGTCGATGGACGGCGGGATGTCTGCAAGGATATCATAGTGTTGATTTTTTTCCCGGGGGTTCTTCCGTTAAAATACAATAATCGTTCTTCTTGTCTCCTTTTTTTGACAAGTCTGAGAACCCTTACTCCTCTCCTTGCCATTCCAGCCAACACACTTTTTTCTGATATGTATCGATCAAACACATTAAAATGGCATATATCCTGAGTCAGATTTAGCCTAGCCATCAAACCGACAGCCACGCCAAAAAAAAAAAAAAAAAAAAAAACAAGATTGAAAATAAATAAATAAAAACAACAACAACAAATTTTTCAAATTATTGTTCCACAGCAGTTACGATTTATTGTCTCTTACACGATCAATAACAGAAAAAGTTGTATTGTCCCACAGCGATCATTAGCGTGGCAGAGTCGGTGATGGGGAACAGCGGGGGACGAGACCCTGAAGCCGCCGCCTCGTGACTAGCATTTGATTTTCAGACGCCAGTGCAGAAACATCACGCCACTTCTGAAACATCACGTGACACACCGTGCGATTTGTTCTGGAGGTTCGATTCTTACTTAACGGCACAAATGAAGCGTTGGTCTTTCCAGCAACCCTATAAGGGACTCAATCAAAAGCCCGTGTAGTAGTTTCTGCAGTAGGACAGCGAGTTGTGGTATTCTACTTTCACAGTATGACAGTGAGTGGCAGTATTCTACTTTCATAAATAATTGATGTGAAAGCCAGTGGCACTGACTAAAGTATGTATAGTGCATACTGCATACAACGAGTGCTGACCCTGATGCCTTCCAGTGCGTCTGTGTTCATGTGGAAAGGGAGAGGAATGGAACTTCAAATTGAGTGAAAGAAGGGGAAGTATGACTAGACCGGGTTTTCAGATTTCATTGACAGGTTATCGGCCATTGCTTCATCTCTCGCACTAACTACAAGTGGACTGGAAAAAAAAGTTACCAGAAATTGGATCTTTTCTTCTCTGGAGTCTTTTTGTGAGGGAGCTGGGGTGCTGGGGTGTGTGTGCCTCACGCCCACTGACGGATGGCGAAAGACTATGGTGCCTGGGGGGGGGGGGAATAATGTATGTGCCCTCTGGCTAGTCAAGGATGCCTGGGTCCTCTAGAACTCAGATCTGTTTATTGACTAAAGTTCCTGCATCGACCAACAGTCAGAACCGTTCTCTTCAGCAGCAGAAAGGCTGTAATGGGTTTGATGTGTATTCATTCTACAACGTAACGATCCTGTGAAAACCGAACCCAAAACCTTTGGTTCGAAATTACCCACCTCCCGTTCCGTCGGGACGAAGTAGTTCAGTATCGATACTTTGTTCTTCACTCTTTCCTCGAAAAGCACAGCAGACGAGTAAGCGTCCTTGATGTTTGAAAGTCGTCTGCAGGGGGCGCAGTAAGACGGTGGGTGGTGGTGGTGGTAGTGAAGGTGGTGGTGGGGATAGAGGCGAGACGGGGAATGGGGAATGTAGGGAGGGAAGCTCGGCCAGCCAGCCAGAGATCGATGCACGGCTGACACACGCGCGTCTCTGCGGTCTGTGACCTATGAACTCGGTGCAGCGCGGGTCCGCAGACGACGCTCAGCCTTTGACACTCTTGCGGACACCTGTGCGAGCTAAGATGACCTGTTGACCTGTAATATCGAGGCCCCATGTTAAAAGAATCAAATGCTTGAACGATTTTAATGAGGGACGAATATATAATTATTAAAACATACACCGCCGTTCCCTAAGAAAACGCTCAGGACGATCACGCTTTACAGTTAGAAATATTAACAAAATGTGCATAACACACAGACCAAAATATATCAGAATATAAAATGTACAGTCTACAGCACATCAGCAGCAATACAGATGACAGCCATAAAAAAGTACGTATATGTACAAAAGTCATACATGTACACCAAGTTTGCCACCATAACATCGTCATCTTGAATATAAAGTTTCCCACCGAAACATCATTTACAGTTTAGAATCTTAAGCAATAAAAGGTTAAAGTTTTATAAGTTATTGTTAATTGTTTTTATACTTACAGTTTTTGTGTAAACTTTTTGTCACGCACCGTGTGATCACAGATCGTTGTCTGGATACCTTTGAGAGTTTAACTAGTAAATAACTTCGGTTGGGCGCAAGCTGTAGGGGCACTGTAGAGGTGAATTCCTCTCTTGGGGCCTTCAAAGATTTAACAACTTTTTAAAACTTTTTTTTTTTCATATTTTCCCCCCGAGAGCTGATTCCCTGCCGACCTCTTTTTAGTGTTGCTGCCAAAGCAAGATTCCTAACGCCGAGCTTCAGTCTTCGATTTTCAGCGAGTAAGTGCCACTTCACAATAAAGACAAATATTTGTTTGCTGACATCTCGCTGAGACGAAGATGAAATCCTGAGAAGTAATCAATCCTTTCACAAACACCGTCTTCTCCTTCACTTTCGCTGGCCTTCTGCCGGTGTGTCTGTCTGTGTGTCTCTAGTCATACATCTGACTATCCGATCGTGTAGGACTGAATATTGGTGTTGTCGGGTACATGACCATAGACACAAAACCTCTTCATTATGTATTTATTTCGATAATATAATGGGTTCGCTTAGACATGGAGTAAAACACAACTAAAGTTGCTAAATCTGTTCATGAATTAATACTGTCTGCCGGGAAAAGTGACCTATAATTGTGTCATGTCGCACTGTTCTTTCTGACCAAGCACAAAAATGTGTAACTGTTACATTCAGGGGAAATTACAAATGTGATCTATGTACCCTCTGCACATGTAAGTCCATCACCTCTTTTCTAATTACATGTATTAATAATGAGAAGTCTAGTATACATGTGGGGATGTTTGCAGACACGCAGGCTTCAAGTCCCACTCACCAAATTTTCAGATCGTCGAACACAAAGACTTATTAGTAATCTTTTAAGAGGGGAACCCTCCATCTCCACAGTCTTTGTTCAAGGGTAGTGATACATCTGTAACATGGGCAACAGAACAACCTTCAGTTGTTTCCCCTTGCTTGTTGCCATCCATGGACCATCCTGTTGTCCGGATGCGAGAACAACACCCACGCTCAGTCATCATGTTGTACTTCCTTTCGCCTTTCCAACAGAATATGATCTCTTCTTGGAGACCACCTCAAGGTCTAGTTGGAAATATTTCTTTTTCGTGGGTAAAACTGAATGCAAGAGACTGTTTCCTAAAACTTGGGTTTATATTCCACTTCTGATCTCGAGATACACACGTATAAACAACACCATGCACACAAAGAGGTCAACAACACAGGCAACTGTACCTAGTAAAAGTTCTTAGTCTTATTTAAAACACTTTTAGTCTAATAAAAGTTCTGAAATTGTGCAGTGTAATTATATAAAACCGATTATCTAAATATATTTTAGGCTTAAAGTATTTAAAATTAAACTATATGCACCTATAAACTATGTACGTGTAGAACACGCAAGCAACTATAAATACAAGAGAAGCATACAGTCGTTCTTACTTTAAGTTTCAGACTTGTGTAAGACTCGTGCAACCCTACACAGCGGAGGATGCAGTGGCTGTGCAAGGTCACAAAGTAAGAACTATTATGGGGAGATGAACTCATACGACACCCAGTCTCCTGCTGGGGATCTTTTCCACCCGTCTAGACGTCTGAGGACACGCTTAACATTTCTCTCTCCCTCTTTCACAAAAGCACGCACGCAAACACGCATACACACAGATGCCCAGTAGTGTAATGGTAAAACACTTGTTTGTCACATGAGAGTGCGAGGCCCCGAGTTCCGATCTCGGCTCGGGACACTTTTTGTATTCCCTCATATGGCAAAATCACCTCTAGGTGAGGGGCCCAACCGTGTATATATATATAAAACAGAACTTTGGATATTTTTATAAAAAGAAAATTTACGCGTAAATAAGAAAATGAGAGAGAGAGAGAAGAAGGGGTGAGTTGGGAGCAGATGACTACAATGATGATGACAACAGTGACTACTGCGATAATGATTGTGGTAATAATTTTCACTGCGGTCAACGCATTTTACAGGGAATTTAAATTAGAACACGTGTATAAACAAGGTATAACAGCGGAATCAGCCAGAATTTTCTTTGAAACTGTTTTCAGGCATCGAAATCACAAGTCGATGTGTAGTCGTAGCGGTCACACCGGTTATTGTCCAATCAGACATCCAATGATCTCAGTGTCTGTGGTCCAGCCGACAGTTGTCTACGTAACCAAGCACCAGGTAGCCAACCGCTAAGGTGCCATCTTGCATCCAGGCTCATGTCATTGTTGGTTCAAGAGTTGTAGACTGGGAACCTTCTACTTACCTATTCACACAGCTGTTAAAGGTCCGCTGACTGCTATACAGGACTCGATTATAAGCACCGTGCGAAGTCTACCCTCAGAATAAAAAAGAGTCCCCGACGCCTGGGAAATCGAGTCCGTCCGATGTTTTTGCATATGACTTTAGCCAAATAGGGAGTGAGAGAGGGAAGGAGAGAACAGGGACAGATGAAAGAGAAAGAAAGAAAGGTGTGTCCTGTTTTTCGCGCTCCCAGACAACGCTTTTCAAGGAAGGTGTTTGTCAGAGTAATCGATTCCAGCACAACCTAATCCAATCCAACCCAATCAACCGATCCATTTGCCTATGTAACTTCTCACACTATCAAGCAAACGGTCAGGTGAGCAGCCAGCCAATCATTTTACACGTGTCTCTCATTTGCTCAAGTCACAAGAGGAATAATGATTAGCAGTGAAGTGGTAAGTAACCTTTGAAAAACCCGGCGGGATTTGGAAGCGGTGCCCTTAAGGGACCAATGTGGGAATTCCCGCGAGTATCCATAATTTCCCTCGAAAGCCCAATAGACAACCCGTTAATAACCGTCGTTCCCTTAAAATCCCCTTTTGGAGCCGCATCTAACCCTTTAAACACCCAGCTTGCATCCTTCACCCAGTCTCAAACTCCTTTACCACCCCTAGTACACAGGCTGGCACAACATGAAAACATTCAACAGCTTTTCAAAATCTCTTCGTTTCCTCACCTTCAGCTACGTACAACTAGTAGGCAAAAGATACAATTAAACAATGTTATTATTTACAATAAAAACTGTAAAGTTAGACAGTTTAAATTATTTACAGCATGAAAGTTATTTTTGAAATAATTATTTGCAGCCCAAAAATTAAGCAATTTATTTACATGGAAGATAAAAGATAATTAAAAAAAATTGTTCGAGGGTTCAGAATATGATTTTGGCTTTGAACAACAGTTCAGCATCGTTGTATTTATCAATAGGATTAATCCTACCACGAAAAACTTTCCTCAGAGCACGCCTCTGTCTTTCTCTAAACAAAATAATCGCCTCCATCTTTCTCAACGAAAGGGGACACCACTGTTAAATTAATGACGGTTATGGGTCATCAGTTAGCGCAGATTTGAGCCCATGAATACTCTTTTGTTCACGCCAACCGACGATTAGTCAAGTGACCAGCATCGATTAAGGCTTAACCGAAGTCCATGAATATAACCCCTGGATTTGTCAAAAAACAGGAAGTGACGAAAGAGCGGTATATCGAAAAATAGTATTGTCAGATGAGCGTCGCCTGCATGAGCTGACTTTGACGAAGAAAGAAAAGCAATCGTCGGTAAAAGACACGATGTGCTGTTGCTGAGTGCTCACTTATACATTCAGATGAAGTTAGTTTGGACTCATGTCCTAATACTGGCTACAAACGCCAGTGGATTCACTTCGTCCCAACAAAAAAGCACGAGCTGTCAGAACCAACTACGATTGCCGCCATTTGCTGGTAAGAAGCTGAAGTAAGAATCAAGTCGCAGTTATGCAACATCGACACTTTCTACATCGTAGACAAGTCATGAATTCAGTCACAAACAGAATAACATTATCAGTCATTTCCTTCAGCACTGAGTTAAAGCAACTGACAGTATGAGGACACCATTGATGTGCGTGCCGAAACAACTAAAACAGAACTGAGGGTGACAAACGTATGAGCATGGAGGCTAGTCTCAGCGAACCTAAACAAAGAACAAACCGGAAGCTTTTTAAACTCCTGCCTCGTTTTAGTCGTTAACTGGAAAAATCGCTTAAAGAGAAATAGATTAAAAAAAATTGCACTCGTGTTGACCTTTAAGTTGCAATATCTAGATGTGCTGAAACTTGATCCTAAAGATTTCCGCAGGACAGTCTGTTCCGTCTGTAAACGCAGAGCAGCGTGAGGGGCGTTCACTCTTCTCGCAGGTCCCCTCGAGACTCTCGTCTTTCACCGTCTACCCAGCCTGGCTTGCTTCTCCACCCGCCCCCTGCATCATCATGCCTCACTTTTTTTTTTTCGGGCACGGGAACAGTCTAGACCCGACATACGACATGCGGTGCATCAGTTTCGCAAGAGCAGACAGCAAAGGATAGAGACCATGCCACATTCAAACACCGGAATGTTTACCGCAAGCTGGACACCTCAAATCTCTAAACGTAGTTCTGTACAAGAGACCATCGCAGACCACGTGACCGGAAGACGAGTGCGCTTATTGCGACTTGGGACAACGAGGGGCAGGGAGTCGGAAAGAGTATAAAAAAAAGGTGCCAGGAGAGTGTGGAGGAGGAGGAATGTAATATTAATTGATTTCCGTTGATTCGAATTCACTCCTTTGGAATAGCTAGTCAAGGGACAAAACCCGATTGATTGTGACGTCATACACGGAAGCGGCCTCGCTTTGCATAATCTCATTGGAGCAGCCAAGGGTGGGAGATTGGGGGGAAGGGAGTCTGATAGCGAAAACTGTTTAATGATGTAGATGGCCTCGAAGTCGCTCGTCTGAGGAAGTCGAGTAGAACAGACAGCGGAAACCTCGCCAGGACTGAGTGAAGTCAAATGTGTTCTGGTCAACTGATCTTTCCACTTTCCGGCCGAAGTACCTCCATCAGTTGGCTTACAGTTGTCTGCATTGTATATACTTGAAGCGTCTTAAAAAAAGCAAAAGAGTTCTCTCTAATGACATGGGTAAAACAGCTAAGTAAGGTTGCTGTCACGAACGAAACTGAAAAGGGCTTCTATCTTATTGTGTCCTTAGTGTGTTCTGATCTTTATCTCCGTCTCAATAAACTGCTTGGAGCAAACCGACAAGGAACAAAAACAAAAAAAAACAAAACAAAACAAAAAACAACCAACCAAACAAAACAAAAAAAACAAAAAACAAAACAAAACAAACAAAAAAATCAAAATAAAATAAACAAAACAAAACCAAAAAACCAACAACCTCCAACACCCTCAAGAACTAAAACGCTGACCTCGCTGCTGGTATTAAAAAAACCCAAAACAAACAATGTCCTCCTGAGCAACTTTCGAGTGATGACACTACAACAACGTTTCCACAACCAGATTTTTTTTTTATACCCTCGTTACACTTACATGAAAGTAATTTTTACTTCAAAGTCGCTGAAGTAGACAGTCAATACAATCAGCAATTAGTCAAATGTTGAGGTCAGGATTAGTTTCTAATTTGTTTAGCAATTGATGGTTTTGGTCTTTGATTACGATTAGTATTCAGCTTAAAATATTGTTGTAATGTGTAATTAAAGGTAAAGGGTAAAGGTCGTTCCTTACCCTTTTGGTCGTTAAGTGTGTGTGTGGGTGGTTGAGGTGTTAGAGACCTCACTTTCCCGAGGCCAACTTTACTGGAGGGTGAAACCCATTTCCTATCCCTCGCTGTCTTGCCTTCCCCAGCCCTCTATGAAGTCAGATCCCATTCCCGCCAGCTGGGTCGACTGGTGGAAGTTTGCTGCGCTAATCGGGCTTGGAACCAGAGCTCTCTCAGTTCGAATGCCAGCGCTCTAATCACTCGGCTATTCGCTTCCCCGTGTAATCAAGGAAATGCTTTTCAACATGGACATTTTGTTTACAAACATGCAAAACATACATCGTTTAATTAAAAGGCATTTAGCTTTATTTCAATTTTTACAACTTGTTTACCAAACATTAGTCTGAACACAATGATCAAAATTAACCAAAAAACAGAAGAATCGAAGGATGGGGAACGAACTTGGAGTGGCGATGCTGCAGGACAGCTGCCCTAGTTAAGTCGTTTCGCCGAGCGAACTGCGGTGTTGACACGGGGATGTCGTAGCGGAAACACGTCGCGTCCCGAGCTGGACGCAGAGGGGAGATCACTCGCAGTGTCAACAACAGCCGCAAAGGCTGCAGCGTCCTCCCTGTTGGGGCGACCCCACCGCCATCCGCCACTGCGACAACGTTGCGTTCGCTCTGATTCACCACCGTGGCCGCACAGCAGCCAAGCGACGACGACGTTATTTTGGTGTGAGTCGCCAGGCAGGCAGGCGGGCGGGCGGGCCGAGACTCACCCTGTGCTGGTGGGATTTGCACCCAAGTTGCTGTTCCTGCTGCTGGTGGTGGTGGTGGTGGTGTTGGTGGTGGTGGTGGGCTTCGCCGTCTCCTCGTGCTGCGTTTCTGCTCCAGTAGGTGGCCAGCGCGCGGCAACATGTTTGATTTGCAAGGACAGGGCTGGAGTTTCGCCATTTCGCAAGAGGTGCCCGGGGTCCCCGGCATTTAGTAATGAATTATTCACACGCCAAATCCATACCAAGTCACCCTTGATCTTCTGCGCAGTTTTATCGTCTCGAACGTGCTCTCCTCGTCGTCGTCGCCACCTCGTCAACAGTGGCCATGATAGAGTTCTTTTCCCCTGGTTGTTGATGGGCGGAATATCAAGTGCATGTGCGACTGGAGGATGTCGAGTAGACTAACCGACTGTAGGTTGAGCTATGAAATATGAGATGAGCTCGCAAAAAGGATAACGACACTTTTGTTTAAACGCTTGTGAATGAGAAAATTCTGTTGAACATTTTAGAAAAGGAGAAAAAGAGGACTACCTAGATGGTAAGTACACAAGTTTTGTATAAGTGAATGAATAAATACAATATACTGCTTTCGGATATTTATCTACAATGTGTCCTTCAAGCTTTCATTGTTTTTTTTTCCTTACTCGTTCTATCTCTCTCGTTCCTTCTCTTATTCATTCCTTCTCTCTGTGTCTCTTTCTTTCTCTGTTCATTTCTTTTCACGCAAGGACATTCACCCACCCATCCCTTCTGCACTCTCTCACTCTCTCGCTCGCTCACATAAACTTGCGCGTACGCACACACAAACACATACACTGATGATGAAGTGGCTTTGACTCGCTATGTTCAGATTTTCGTCTAAGGTTTCAGCTGATAACATCCACCAGCCCTTCAGTCATGGTTCAAGTCTGACCTGCAGATTGGTTTGCTTGTTCGTTGGAAAAAGATGCTAATCTTAGTTCTTCTAATACTTCTGTTAAAACACATCCGCTCGATAAAACTCCACACAAATAAGACTGGGTGAAAGATAAATGTCGAAAGTATCGACTGTGTCTAAGAAAACCAGAGCAATTCGCAGAAGCTCCTCTTCTACTCCACGGGCAAACAATGGTACACCGGACAATCAGTCTGTCTGCCCCTTGGTCCTTTGGTTTTATAAGCTGGACAAAATAATTTAGAAGGCATTTAAATAATAATTAGCGAAGAGGGTGTTTACGACCTGATTCTAGTCATTACCTATCGACAGTGAAAGTGAGAAGTGAACAATTATATAAACTTTGTAAACTTGGAGACAGGATTTGGTAAACATACATTTATATGAGCAGCGGAGGTTGGAACACAAGGTTGTTGGTTCGATGCCCCCTCGGGACTGTCGCTTGGGTGAACCTCCTGTCCCCACCCAGCAAGTAGTAATGTGTACGTGATTCACCAGGGGAGGTAACAATGTGGAAGTAAAGGGTTGTCGCGCCTTGGACACAGTGAATCATTGAGTTCGTGAGTGGATGTGCGCAAGACAACATTTGTTGACTTTGGTGTCGTGATTTCGTCTGAAACACAATGTTGGGAGCCAGGATAACAAATCAGGCCGGAAATGGATGTCGCAGTGGGTAGAAATATCTCTGAGATGCAAGTCTCTACACGACTAAAACCCTGAGCTTGAAGAACACATCGACCTGCTCTAGTCTCTGTGTGAGACCAACTACTGTCTAACTTCAGCGCAGGGAGCAAAATATCTTCAATCAAATCTGTTTTACAGTTTAATTTTGCCTGAACACCATCATTTCCTTTTTTTTCAATGATATAACAGGATTACCGTCTTTCTTCCTCAATACTCCGCTCTTTCACCCTACCTCCCTGTCCCACTCTTTTCTTCGCTTTATTTGTACCTGCACGCGGGTGGCGGGTGTGTAACAAATTAACATTGCTATAGAAACCAGGTGGGTAAGTGGAGGAGTGGGGTCCCTTATCAAAAAAAGATACCGAAGAGGCAAGAATGTGAACATCGTTTACTGTCAGCATGGAGTTTACCCACTCACCCCCCAATTCTAAGCATCTTCCTCCCACTGATTAATGAGGTAAAACAAGCATGACCACTCAAGCAAACCAGAGCCGCTGCCAACGAAAATTGCTGTTCGATCGGGTGAAGGTCTGGACAGAAAATTGTTTCCACCTGGAAGAGGCCTTGTAATGCAGTCTCGTCCGGAGGTTTCTAAGGAGAACACGTACTGCAGAGTTTCAGGCAATGTTCTGAAGGGTGAGTCGAGCTCACCGCTTTGAAGTCTACAGTTAGCACCTTCTGAAGCCTCGGTCACCTGCTGTGCCTTTCTTCACTCCTACGGCACCATATATATGTTTATACATTCTATATAAACATAGAATGCTTATACATTCCAGGAAAGTAAATTGTCAGAGGAGAATAGTTCGTTAGGGTCATCAACTTTACATTATTATCTTCAGTTGCAGCGTTGGTAACTTTCAGTTTGAATTTTTCAGTTCGTAGCTTATTCTTTTTAAAGGTTTTAAAACTGAAGACAAGAGTAGAGGTCTTCTGTGTTCTTGCTTCCAGATTAATGTTAGCTTAAAGTTTCTTACCTTTGTTGTGACAAAAAGCAGCCAAGCGGTGAATCCTGTCTGTACCACCCTGTTGGCGGCATTTAGGCGCCGAAAAAAAGTCAGTATAAAAATGTTACACTGTTTAATGCTTTTGTATGCATTAAAGAGATATTTCACGATGGGATTTTCCAGATGAATAGACAGCAAAGACATCATGGGCAAGCTTAGTGGGAGAAGAACACGGAAAGTAGGGGAAACCACTCAGCGGAATGGGAAGGATCAATCCACCCCCTTCCCCGCCCTGACAGTATGGCGCACAGCAGCGTGATGGTGAAGACACACATCACCCCCTGGCGCGAAAATATTTAGAACTTGCCATTTAATCATCTAGCTCACTCGAGTTTAAAATAGGATAATTCACTAAAACCTCATCTCTTTCATTTTCTCGGAGAAAGTGGACAGTCTTGTGGTTAGCCTGGTGGTTAGAACCCAAAGATTTTGCACGTTAGTCGGTTCGATACCCTTCTGACGCAGCACATTTTTTCCCCTTCCTTCCTCCTTCATTTCATGACTCAGTAGTTGAATGCTGCCAAGACATCACTTGTAGAGACTTGCCAATGGGTACGGTCGGTGAGGCAGTGGTCAAAGCGTTAGTGATAGTCGGATGTCGTGGATTCGATTCTTGGCTCCGACATAAGTTTCTCTAGATGTGACACCTGTACTCTGGTTTCCCTGTGTGTATGTATTTTCGTGTGTGTAAGGAGCTTTGAGCTTGGTTTCGGGGATACAACGCAAAGCGAATATCTGCGAGGGTTAACTTTGCATTTCTTTTTACTACATCATCATCATCATCATCATCATCTTTTCCTTCTATTTGTTGTAGTGACAGTGGTAATAGAAGATATGTAAAAATGCCAACAAACTATTCAAAATAGGCAACCAGCTAACTTAAACAAATTCATGCAAATAAACAGACGACAAAACTTAAGAAGAGCGGATGTATGCCCTCCTCTCCTCTTCCTGTCTGCGTGCTAGAGGAGCGGACTCCACGAGGGCGGCTGGCGGCTGAAGACGCCAAACATGATCCCCATTGGCATGCGATTTGAATGGACGTCACCGTCTTGGCTGACTCTCAATCAATTAAGTGACCCCCGGTCCACTTCTCCATAAATAGAAGCTGAGAGGCCGTTGCCCCTAATGTCTTGTTAAGTGACTGCCATGTCTCTTGTCACGTGATCCCACCATTGGAAGCCGAGTGCCTCCTCCCCACTCTTTCCAAGGATGCTATGAGTATGAAAACAGCCGTTATGTCTTCTGAGCATTTTGCTCATTCTTCGGTCTCTCTTGGTCCTTTTGCCGGTTACCTATTCGTGTAGGTAAAGTTAGAGAGATAAGCTCCAAAAGATTAGCACCTTCCTAAGACTCTCTGTCTTGACAATAATGAGAAAAGGGTTTTGCATAAACAGAAGGTTGATATCCTCTCGTTTCCCCCTCCCACCATTTTTCGCGCCTTTAGATTCGTGCGCACGCGCATTGTGATCGATGACGTGTCGCTGACGGCCCTCATCCCCTCTTCTCCCCTCGTCTGTGGAGCCAAGAGTTGCCAGACAGCAGTGAGTCAGCCTCATCATACTTACAGAACTACAGGCAGCTGCTTCTAGGCCCTCCACCTTCTTGTGCATGCGTGCATTTTGTATGTTTGCCTGTGTGTGTGTGAGCATGCAAGCCGTGTATGTGTGTGTGTTTTTCTCCTGTGATCAGTCAAGCGGGTTTGCCCTCGAGGTTCGATTTTTTATTGCAGTCAGAAGCTGTAGCTGTGCCAACCTCCTCTGACCTGTGTGAGACGTGTCAGGGCGATCACGTGACACTGTAAATACCAGCCTGTGCCAAAGGGATGTTTGGTGGTGCGTCATGGTCCAGGCTTTCATCTCGCCTCTTTAGTTCGCTTTTGAGGCTAGGCCCACGTCGATAATTGACAGAAAGCACGACGATGGTGAAAACATCGTTTCCTTAAAGGATTAGTGAGGTGCAAATTGTTTCGCTAATGATTATGGATGATTTTTGTGAAACGCTTTGAAACATTTTATATGATTATGGACGATTTCATATAAAATGTTTCAAAATTCTCCGAAATCGTCCATAATCATATAAAATATTTCAAAATGTTTCTTTATATGATTATGGACGATTTCGGAGAATTATGCATGCGTGCAACCTTTACCCCAGTTTATGGGTTCGTCCTCTTTCGGTTTTGATGAGAGCTGTTCGCTGTATTCTCTGTTCTGACTACAAAGTAAATTGACTTCGAAACATTGTTAGAAAAGTACATGCAGCCTCAATTTTAGATGCTCAGCTTTGTTTCTCTAAAATTTCTTTTCTAAATAAAGAAAATGAAGATGCTGGACTAATGCGGACATAAAAATATGCAGCAGACGACAAACGCCAATGGTTTCAACAAGCATGACACGTTGTCGACATCAACAACGCCTTCGACTTTCAAATTTCTTTATTCTAACATTCGTTATCACTCTACTATTGGATATTCAAATAACAGAATTTGCTTAATTGGGATTCTTCATGTTCAGCGTATGAAAATGAATAGTGCGACTTCATAATAACAAAAGGATTAATATTTCCCACACAAGAGGCGAGCTTTACAAATAACAGCAGGAAGTAAGGAATGAAACTGAAGTTCACAATCAAGCAGAACAAACATACAGTTAACAATGCCAGGAATATGTAGGAACGCAGACATAGTAGAGAAAGTAATAGCCAGGGTAGACCGATTACAATAGGTATTTCTGAAAAAGATACATTTCAAGTCCAGACGGGAAATTAAGTGTCGTTTCCCTCTACCCCTTTATGGGGGAGACAAAGGCAGGGCATCCCAAATATCAGGGCCGGTGAATGAGCGATGGCCGAACTGATACGTGGGGCAGTCAGAAAACCGGTATGGGGGACACAAGCTCCGACATGGGATGGAGGCCATGAACAAATGGACAACAAAGCATCTGAAATTCAATGCGAGCTGGCAGCCAGTGCAAATCAGACTTTTACTTGAGGAATAAAACTCGCGAGGCATTGTTCTGAGCTCTCTGGAGCTTGTCGAGCAGACGGCCAGTGAGATCCACGAACGGAGAGTTACAGACCTCCAGCCTGAGCAACACTACCCTAATGCCGACATAAGCTTTCTTGGTGGGTGCAACAGAGATGAGATGTCTGATGCGACTGATCCTGCGCAGTTCAAGACAGATGGTCTTGCAGACATGATTCTCGGAGGGGCAATGATGTGTCGAAAATGACTATCAGATTGGGAAAGAGTAATGGTTGATAATGAGTGATGTGAGCGGATGTAGATGTTTAAACAAAGGTTTGGAGGCTGTTAGGATGACTTCAGTTTGTTTTTCATTCGTTAATCTGATGTTCGTCAGAACTTTGTCCATCTTTCTTCACTTAACACCAGACCTACATCCCATTAGGACATTCGTTGATGCGCAAATATAACAAGCTCGAAGAATTATCCGTTAGCTGTCGAAACATCAAAATCAAATAAGAGCGAGTCTCAAGAGAATATTATTCCATTCTCTCTCTCCATCCACTCCCACACCTTTTGTCTGCGGGAAGAAGGAGGGGTCTTCTGTGACGAAGATGAAGAGGATCTCATCTCAAGTGTAAAGTCCTTCTCGCAACATTGATAACGACTGCCATGTGACGTCACTACCTGGAATCAGGTCAGGTCAGGGATGTGCGCCTCGTTTAAAAGATGCGGCGGAGCTAATATTGATTCACTTAATCCACTTTATTCAGTCTTGCCGAGCATCTCCAGCGCCAGCAGCCCTCGGTCTTCAATTGTTTCTGAGGGCTGCTTCCGTCATTTGCGCTGGTGATGGCCATTACTTTAAATTCGCCCTTCTGGCCTGGTAATAATCAGGTGGCGAGCTCGCGTCTGGTGGTCCTGGCATGTGCAGGACTTGTATATATCTGTTACAGACGAATAGAAATTCCGTTGGAAAAGCAGGACAAAAGGTTGCAGTCGCAGAAACTAGGTTCTTCTTTGTCGCTTAGCTACCGTTCTACCGTCTTTTATTCTTTTCATTTGTATGCTGGTTTCGTAATCTCTTTAAGTGTTACTGTAACTAGAGCACCTTCCCATGTTCAAATTGTCCACTGGGACAAATAAAGTTGATCATTGTCATTGCCATTGTCACTGTCATTGTCATTGTCAAAGGAAAAGTTTTTCCAGTGCTGCTGTTCATCACGGGACGGAATGTGGATGGCAGATTCCTTTATCGGACAAAGAAACGCTTGATCAAAAAATCCATTATGAAAGAGTTCTGGAAATGTGCTTCTTATTCCATTATTGTTAATTAAATCATATCACTGTTACTATAATGCGTGCCTTGTACTGTTATCGCATGCATCACAATGTTATCACACAGAGTTTACCATGATTTTTTTTCCTGAAGAAGCGAGATGAAGATTTGTCTGACGACCTCCACTTGTCTTTGCCCGCAATAACATTTCCGTGCCTCTGGTTCCAGTTAGCTTTTGCAAAGTGATTTCAGAGAAAATCAATCCCAGGCGGCCCGTCCATGTGGTCCTTATCATCTCCACTGTCAGGCGATTAGAAGAATGCAAAATGTACTTCAAGCAGGCGCCGCAGATGGACTCACAAATGTGTGTTTACATTATGTTACATCACATTCACTAATAACAACCATGCCGCCTGGACCGTATCTGGCAGGAATATGCTGACTGCTGCTGGCTGGCTGAAATGTTTTAGGGCAGATGAATGCGTGCCAGGTGCCCCGTAATTCGCATTTCTAGAGAGCCGCACAATATGTTTGTGTCTGGAAGGATCTGCGAGCATCGATTGAGAAAAGGGGGTGAAGAGAGAGGGAAAGGGAGAGACAGAGAGAGAACGACGGGGAGTTGGGGAGGGGGAGACGGCAGGAACTGAGCCAGGCTAAAACCACGATAGATAGACAGATAGATAATAGACAGATAAAGAAAATGATGAAGAGTTTACTGCACAGAGTAGTTATTCTTAAGTATGTGTGTAATATTGACTTTTAATGTGTATTAATTATATGCAAAATAATAATGTTTTACTACACTTTTATGTATATGATTGTATGTTTTCAGTATACATGTCTATACATAGTCATTGTTAGCAGTATTCCTCCCTGTAGCGTTTTAATCCATGATCCATCCATCATTTTTTTAATATCATTAGCTTTCTTTTTTCTTCTGCCGGCCCTGTCCATTTTTTGATGAATCAGGTACTCAGTGTTGTGAAGTGGCTGCTGGGTGGGCAGAGGGAGATGTCCAGCTACAAGTCAGGTAACCCCGTGAACCAGTGACCTTTCGTTGTCGAGCGCACTGTCTACTAGACTACACCGTCGCTCCGTTTTATTTTCAAAAAACGAAAAATATAATTTCTGTCAGAAACTTTATGCAACTATGAGTGTTCTTTCATACAGCCAATCACATCTTGTTGTCTCGTCATAACTACTACTGATGTGTGTACACCTTGTGTAGTGTGAACTTCCACATTGGTGCACCAGACTGTCGACAGATGGCTCGCTCAGTCCTTGTTCATAATCACGCCACGTCTCACGAGATATAACGGACAGCACGACCCACCAAAGCAAGTGTCGTCTGTCACGAGACTACGAGCTTTCAGAGTTAATCATCCTCTGGCTCACCGAGTTAATTATCCGGTCACACACGAACGCTGATTTAAAGGAGACGGCAACTGAAATGATGTTTGACAGACAATCTGAATAGTTGTCGCACAAAATTTCTTGGTATGAAACAAACCGCTGACTATTCACATATATCACACAGCTACGCATTGGCTCTCGGAGGCTACCATATTCCATAATTATTTTGTTGAAGAAAAGAAACTGACAGTTATTCGTGACGTAGGAGGTACCAGTCGACAAGAGAGGCAACTCTGTCACGCCAGTCGCTGAGCTCATCCTCGCTGTAGTCGGGTGAAGATTGTAGGGTGTGGTATCGATATCTTCTGTGCCAGCGTTTCAATAACCACAAAAAAGAGTAAATAATTTTTGGGTGGGGTTAGGGGATGGGCCCATCTCCTCTCCATCGCTGCAGTCCCCTTTCTCTACCTTAGGTAGTCAGGTATCATTTAAGCTCAGCTTGTCATTCCACTTGCTTTTCCCTGTAAGCGACAGATCACGTGGGTGCTCTTCTTAGCTGTCACCTTGTTGACTGGCATTCTTGTCTATGACCGGACAGTAAGTATGCTGGTTTGGCAGGCTTTTGGACAGAATGAGGCCCACGTCTTCTAGATTTGCTTTGGCAAGGCAAAACAATTTCTCCCCATCACCTTTAGCATGCTAGCTACCCCACCCCTCCATAAAACCAAAACAAATAAAAATGAAAAAACGTAATTGGAACAAAAGACAATAAAAAGAACGGAAAGTAATACCAACGGTTGCTGCTGCTGTCCTCCATGCTAGTAGTATTTACTATCTTGGATGGCAGTACACGCGCACCACCTGCTTCTCGGCGGGCCAAACATGGTGGCTGCTGACGTCCTCCTTGCGTCAGATGGCGGTATACGCACAGCACCTGCTGCACGGCAGGTCAAACATGGGTGCGGCATCATGCATGGCTATCAGTCAAGTGAACATCAGGATAATGGGATCAACTTCAGCAGGTGCGCAAATGACACATTTCTGTCTTCGCTGACTCGCTCCATCACCTGTCGGCTGCTGACGTGAGATGAACCTTTTGTTCCTTAAGGAGGGCAGTGGTGGGGTGCAGGGGGAAATAATCATGACAGTATGGGCGATGACTCATTATAAAGAACCGATATAAGCTGTAGCTAAATTATTCATTCTGTCCAGCAGCTGCTGGAGACTGGCAGCCAAGTTCCAACGACCAAATAAAGACGCGAGGACAATGCTGCACTTGTCGCTGGAGGGATCCGCTCTCTGGCGTTGGACGCATGCGCACAATAGGCGATAAGGTTTCTTCGATGGACAGGCGAGGCCGGCTGAAGGGCTTTGGAGGTAGAGAGCGTGAATGAGAGAAATGAAAAAAAACCCTGCCTCTACACTATGCGTGATCCATCGCCAGCAGCGCAGACATGGCAGACGATCGATGCCATAGTTACCGTGGAGAGTCTTGGCTAGCCAGAGCAGCTCGACGCGGAGCTACGGTCCCGCTTTTCATCGCAAGTATCCACCCATCGACACCCGGGCTATTTTTTATTATTATTATTCTCGCTCTCCTCCGATTTAGTGACAGCACTCCGTTACTGCGTCTGTAGCTACGGGTGTTCTCGCGAAGAAGACTGGAGAGAACAGATGGGCAGGTTCCATTCTTTCGTGTATCTCTTGACACGGTGAGCCACTTACGATCGCTGTGACCGTTACGTACAATGATGCACGGCTGCTCATTTTCCGAGCGAGTGGCCACGCCGGAGTTCAAAGGAAGAGCAGTGTGACTAATGGCGCTGTTATTGCCCAGCACGTTGCCAGAGTCTGGGTAGAATGGAGCCGTCAGGTGGCGCTCATTGTCCGAGGTCCATTGCACTCTTGTATACTGCATGGATGGCGACGGGAAGTGTTGGAGAAGGTGGGAAGTCGTTTGTGAGGCTGTAGGTTCCAAGGGTGTTCGGAGCTCTCTTTGAAGTGACCGCCTGCTATAAAATAGCGTTTGATGGCTGGCTGTGACATGAACGTTCGAACATTTTCTCTTCCATGCGTAAAAACTGCGATAAATGGAATGTAATATGCAGGCTGGACTGACTTATTTGCCTGACTAATTGTATGTAAATAACGTTCATGTCCTGTGACAAAAGAGAATGAAACTTTCCATTTCCAAAGGTCGCTGATTCTATTCATCCATTATTTCTTTTTTATAGTATTCGTTCTTATAAAACACCATTATGCTTATTAATAGTTGTGATATTAATAGCTGTAAATGGCAAAGAAATAAGGGGAGGACAGAGAACAAATCAGGCACTGGGCAGGCGACACATCTCAGCCTCAGACTTTTAGAAAAAAAAAAGTGTCGTAAAAACGACAGCTAATTAAAAATTTCCCTCTGGACTTCTTGGAATATGGGTGAATTAGGGCTCCACGGAGGGAAAGAAAGAACGCGAAAGTGAGACAGCGCATGACATTTTCTCCAGATTATTCCCTGGAGGCAAAGAAGCCATGCACTGTCTCAGCTCCCCTGAGTTTGTCCGGAATGAAGGGGGAGTAGAGTTCCAGCTCCAGCCTGTAAACACACAGAAAACATTGGTGTTCTGTCTGCCACTTGCACGATGAACAGACCTCGTGCATCGGTCTTCTTCCATTTATTACCAGATTGCCTTTCCTCCTGTCGTTTTCTGTCTCCTCCCAGTTCTCCGCTGACGTCACTTGTCCGTGTAAACCATCTTGTGTTTGGTTCACTCACTCACTCAATATCTGAAATTAATTAATCATGTTTCTTTCCTTAAATTGGAAAATTTATTATTGCGACATTTAGTTTCATTGTCATTCCAATATCTATTACATTTATTTTCTTTTTCAGTCTTTATCGATCCACACAAAAGTAAGATGCAATAAAAGAAAACAAAAAACAAAAACAAATCCGCCATTAACCGTTTCCACTGCACTACATGACCCAAAAAAAGAGGAATTATTTCTGCAAGACAAATGAAGTGAAAGTGATATTTCACGAGAATGTGCATCAATCGATTGCTGCGCGACTCTCTTAGTTTACCTTTTTCTCGTTTTTATAATTTTGCTCAAGATTCGGTGAACTTTACTTGTTTACGCTCGAGAAGGTCATTTTACGGTATTATAACACTCGACAACAGAGAAGAAACTGAGCGATCTGCACTCTAGCAATGTGTGTGTGTACGCGTGTGCGTGCGTGTGTCTGTGTGTCTGTGTGTGGAATGGTTGGTAGTAAGAGAGAGCATCGTCTGGAATGATGACTGTTTTTACACCAGCCCTCTCGCCCATTCCGATGATCGATGACAGGTGGACGAGTTAGCGGACATGTAAACAAGAAAGTGACCGATTTTATTCACCAACCACCGTTATTTGCGTGCTTTAATTTTTAATTAAGGACAGTGCGACGACCTGTTACTGTGTTGACACATGACACATGCACTATAATGGCGACATATTGGGGTCAGTGCGATGGTGTCTCATCCTTGTCCTTCACACGGCTTGAGGTCGGCGCTGGCAAGTGTCGCCCTCTGACGGTCATAAATTTCCCGCGTCCTAGGACGGTCCCCCTAATTATCTCCCTACCCTCAATGATGATGGTAACACTTGAGACTCTAGGGGCACAAAAGTCATCATCATCACCATCCTCCTCCTCATCATCATCATTGATATAGGTCAGGAAGAAAACATTTAGCAGGAAGTCAAATTAAACGGGACTACAGCTTTTATCGTATGATGTATATTGTCGATGATGAGAATCAATGTCTTCTGCTCTGAAACAAATTGTTTTGTTTTTCAAAAGGCATTCAAGAACTATATTTAGCATTTGCCGCCGGCGATCTGTTACAATTTGTATAATTTGCACGACAGCTTTTGTGTTTTTTCCTCTGTTCTTATTTTGATTGATCTTCAAGGCAGAGGAACTTTGTGCTGCAATGTTAGGTATTGGTGTTTATTTTATTCTGAACATTCTCTCCTGCTATTAGCTTCATGCAAAATTATGTTGTTGTGCGAGCTTTGTCAGCTTGAAGGATTCGCTAACTCGGTGTGTGCTGAATGGAAGTTGTCTGACGACTGTTGATGACCAGAGTCACTGACTTCTTCAAATGTTGTTTTTCTCTTGTTGAAATGACTTTTGTTAACAGTATTCTGTAACATCCAGAACTATTGTCTGATCTGAACAATCTTAGCCTGCTGCAGGTGTCACAGACTGGTTAATAAATCTGTTACAATACACCGGTATCCAGTACATCTCCATTTTGGAAGAGGTCTTACCTTACACACTGAGCCAGTCTTAGTTCGCACACTTGCTCGTAAATTGTATACGAATTTTCTTTGCACTTAAAAATATGTAAAAATTACATGACAAAAGCCCGATCTCGGAATGTAAACAGATTTTCGGATAGAAGCCATCCAGCGCCATTCACTAATTACTTTCAAGCAACCAGATTGCAATACGGTGTTGTTTACAGTAAACGCATTATAAATAAAGGTATGCAAACAAAGTGGCCCATCCATTAGCCTCCTTTTCTCGTGCCGAGCAGTGTATACAAAGTAAAGAGCAAGCAAAGACTCTACACCATGGAGGCTACAACTTGCTCGCGCGCTCGTCTTGCATGGCCAGAAGTTTCTTTAAAAAACCTCGGGTCCCTCGGGCCGTTTGATCATATGTAGGAACATATACACAGTAAACAGATTTGCCATTAATCTCAAGATACCCTAGACTGCGCTGCAGGCAGGTACTTGTCTTATTCGCTCGTCAGCGACAACTTTCGTACAATTTTTAATAATATTTACAATGAGAAACTTCTGCGTTAGCATTCTAGACACACGGTCGGACAGTTCTGTAAATATTTCTGAGTCAATTTTGTAACGGTTAGAGTTCGTTAACCTTTGTATCTCTAAACTTTCTGAGAAGTGTCTGTAAATTGAGTTCAGTTGTGTGTCCCCGAATTTCACAACAATTTCAGCAATAATGAATATTAAAGCGGGGACTACGTGTGGACTGCTCTGAACTAGAAGTCTTGGGAAAGGTTGAATGAAAAGTCTTGAAAATGTCTTAATTGCTGGCATCAGGAACAAGTCCACTGCGTGAAGTTTGTTTAAATTGTCGACTTGTCACTCGAGGCCGGTAACTAACGATTCATTTGCAAGATCTCACGAAAGTTAATTCATAAAAATTGGACCTAAAGTCAAATCCTACTTAAGATTTCAAATGAAATCCGATCCAGAGATACTACTATATCAGTCACGTGGTAAGCACGTTGTATATTCTCTCAGCTTTGAAAGACATTACTCATGGAATAGTTTAATGACCGCTGAAATATTTAACGGCTAAATATTTAAATCTTAACGGCTTTCGAAATGTAAATACTATCTGTTGTTGTTTTTTTTTTCTTAATCTGGCAGAAATGTTCATTTCAAGGGGAAAAAAATGTTGAAGGTGATATTAAAGGCGAAGCAAAGATAGTGTCACGTGAGTGAATGACTGCGCAGTTCTGTTCAGATGTTCAGTTGCGGGTGTTAGTGTTACGGGTGTTAGTGCTACGGGTGTCTAATGCCATCGTGGTTTCCATTTGCAGACGTGAGAAAAGTAACGCAGATCTTGGCAGCCAGTCAACGACGAGAGTGGTTTTCGTCTCGGCGTCTGGTTGTCGAGAAAAGCTCACAGCCGTTTGCTGCCGACCTATGCCCCTCCTTTCTATTCGCGTTCAAAGGTCAAATCGGCACGAACGAGCCAATGGCAGGTGGACGAAGAGTGTCTGTTCTGGGAATTTCTCAGGCTGGGTCGCGAAAACGCTCTTTTTTTCTCTCTCTCTCGTTCATTTACACAACCGTAAATTGAAACCATCGTGAAAATATATTTTCTATGGACATATCTGAAAAGATAAAATTCTTTGTGTAACCAACCCTTGTTTTGTATGAGTATTATCTTTTTCCTTACCTTAAAGTGACCAGGCTTGGTTCGTATTTTTCCAGGAATTTTTTAATATATCAAAGTGCTTGCAGACCTTTTCGCGTTCTAGGCAGTGTAGCCAGACCCATTTCCAGGTTCTGTAATCTAATATCGAAAGAGAACCACATCGGACACCTGCTGATTTGACCCCGGACACTGCTTTTGCCGACAAATACTTTGTGGGTGTCGAGAAGTATGCTGCAATGTTATGGGAGGGCCACATGCACCATGCTGGCCACCTAAGCATAAAGTCACGCAAAGTTCGTGACATCAATAGTCACCGCGAGTGCAAAGGTCAAACGTATATTTTGTCAGTCGCAAGAGGGTAGGACTATTGGAATTGCAGAGCAAAGTGCAAGAAAGAACATTTCTCCCAGCTACAAATTCTTGCTGGCTTTAGTTAACTTGAAAGTAAATAAATATTAAGACACACGCATTCTATCATCCCGTACATCATCCATATCAGCACGTACATCACCCTTATAATACTTTAAATTGTCAAGATATCCATTAGTGTATCAGCATACACATTACCGTATTAGCACATATATCAAAGTGTGAGCATTTATGGGATGCTTTCTTTCCACAGTCATGTAGTTGCTGAGAACTAAGATACAAATGTTAGATTACAGGAAGCTGAGCTTGTTAAAGGAAGGAAGATATGCTCTCATAAAGAGGTCCACAATAAACAATCGAAATTACTTCCACTTTCATCTTCTTGTTGTTTTTGTTCTATTAATACCTTCGATGACGTGTCCTGGGTCTTTCTGTAAGCATGGTAGGATGGAGGCGACCTTAGATGGTAGCTGCTCTTGACAGCGCGTGGATCTTGAACAGGTAATACCGGTGATACACATCGCAGTGATGTATATGTACATCATTATATATCATTATATATCTATATCCCTGTGTCCGCCTACAGCTCTTGCTTTCCTCGTCACGATCTGCCTGTTACCGTTAAACCGCCGACTTTCTTTTGATTTACAGTTGGACGCCTGCGTCTTATCTGCTCGTAAATAAACGAGCTTTCTGGAGGGAAGCAATGTTGTGAAGCAAAACCCATAAACAAACTTCATCACGTTTCATCTTGTGGATGATTTTTGCTGGTGATAAAATTAGGGATATGGAACAACAGATCACACTGTCTGCGCTTATTCTGAGGAGTTTATCTGTAGGGATAAACACAAGCGGGGAAGGACGAAAACTTACACAATCATGTTTTAAGCTGACTCTCTAGCTCTATGCTCACTGAAATATAAGAATTGTTTGTAAATACCAGTGTCACACGTCACAGGTGTATCTTTTAACTCAGATAAGGTCTGTATTTAATGCCGAATGTAATAGCACACTACAGTGCAAACTTGATGGCAATTTTGCAATAACGATAACACAGGTGATGCACAATACTTCTAACGGCACAGTTCATGAATAAGTTCTAAGTATAGTGAAATAATGAAACAGAGGCTGATTTGGAATGTGGGACTTCCGGTGATTTCGTCAACAGCCGATCAGCAGAGTACAAGCTGCATGGTGTTCATTCGTGCCTTTAAAAAGAAAGAAAAAAGATTGGAAAAAAAATAAACAAACAAAAAAGAAAAACAAAACAAGCAAAAACAAACAAACAAACAAACAAAAAACCACCATAATTTGTTTATTTAGTAAACAAAAAAGGGAACATGATCATGTAATGACCACAACAGAATTTTCTTAAAGCCCGTCACCAACGCTTTCACCCACATTTATCATCGATGATTAATTGTTGGATAAGCCCCTGATGATCAGAACAGCCAGATTGGCTGCTGGGGTGTTCATTAAGCTCGTGGGGCTGATCACAATATTGGTGTGATGAGGGCGTAGTGGGGGAAGTAGTCCTTGACCCCACACATTTCGTTAAGTAAGCGAGTGGTCTCGTTAACGTATACAGGAAGCCGGGCGTTTAAACCACGCATGCGCAGTTTCTACCCAGGTGCTTCTGCTCATCTCGGCGCACCTGAAAACTCAACTCGGACCATCCCAACAAAGGTGCGGTGAGCCTAAATTTGGAAATAAGGAACACCGTGGCACAGGTGAATCTGCGGGCTTTGTGATCACCTTGAGAACTTATGACTGACAACAGATGTGACACCGACAGCAGTTCAGGAAGCTTCACCTCATGCTTGCTGCACTTTGATGACCTTTTGTGATGAACAGGCTACATCTTTACCGATATGTTTTACGTTGGAGCTCCGCATATTCAAAATTTACAAAATCTCCTTGTTCTCCACAGCCTGTTAATGGTTACAGAGGAACTTTGCCCACGTTTCAAGCAGAAAATTTTTGGGTTGATTGGTTGTTCCGGTTACCGGCTTAGAGTTGATAAAAAAAAGTTTGAAAGTTTGGTCGGTCATGCTTTCATAATCTTCATGCTTAGTGTTCTAACATTAGGAGGTAACGGCTAAAACAGATTTAATTATTAACTCGAGAACAATATTTTCTTTCAAATTCAATAATTTACTATTTGTTACTATTCCTATGTCTGCTCCTACTACGGCTACTGGTCAAAGCTCCACTACAAATCCTGAAAAATCCAGGAAAGTGCAAAGCCTCGTTTTGATTTCCGTCTGCTGTCCTGTCAACCCCAGTCGTCCTCTCTGTCACGCAAATGCCTCAGCATTCACGTCGTCTTGTTATCCTTGAAATATAATCACAGGATATCTTTTGTAAAATCTTTCTCGCTTAACCACGAGATTTTGTTTTGTTTGTTTTAATACCCTCGCCCCCCCTTCCTTACCCTACTTCCACCCCACCCCCAAGCTACAGACTGTGACTCTCATTTTATTTGCCATTATCCAGCAATCACTTCCTACGCATTTGCACGACCGCATGTTCGCTCTCTGTACTATTTCAGGCACATTGGTCTAGACTCGAGATGGCCCTGGGGTCATGACGCGAGGAGAAGGAGGGCGCTTCGCGGAGCACTAGATGTCACAGCCATGAGCTCAAGCTGTGGACGCCTTTTCTCTCAAGTTCCCCTGGGAAATGGGCATGGACGCCGGTAAACAATCCTGTACTTCGATCTGTAAAAGCCAATGCAGTGAAATCCGTACTGAACAACTAGAAAATCCCAACACATAAGTGAATTTATTTTGCGCAGGGACCAAGATGGGATAAAGGAATTCACACTTACTAACTAACTGGTGCCTGAACACGATTTTCATGCAAGATTCTGTTTCAAAAATTATTTGTAGTTGTCAGCAGGCAACGATGCCGCAATCATACTCGTTTTATGTGATAAAAATGCAATATATTTGTACAAATAATGCAAAAATATAAAAACAGTGTTCAATCATTTCTTACTCATGTTCTCTTCCTGTTTCTGGCTTTGTGAACGTGTTCGTATGCTCGTCCGTCGGTCTGACTGCAAACATATGGATTGATTGATTGATCTGATTGTCTGGTTTGCTTGCTTGCCTGTCTGTATCTGCAAGTCGATCGACTTGTCTGTTATATGTTTGTTGGTCGATATGAACGAGAAAAAATTTACTTTGTTTCATTTGTTCATTTCTCATTTCAGATCACCAAACGACCTAAAGTAAAGAACGCAACATGCGCTGTATGTATCTGCACAAGCTACAAAGAAAAAGTAGATATGTGTTTGCTTGCGTGTGTGTGTATTAATGTTTTAATTGGATGAATGGCTGCGTGCGCGCTTACCTGCGTATGCACATGAGAGTTAAAGAGCATTGCTAATATTTTTTGAAGCACACTTTTTTTCCTAGTGAAAAAAAAAACGGTATTCTTTTTCTCAGTGTTATCTTAACTGGCATCGACCGCCCAAGAAAATTGTTAATTGGCGTTTTATCAGTAAAACAGTCTCCCTGCTTCTGGGGTCTCGAAAGGATGCCACGAAGCTGAAAGCCAGTCAACGAATTAACTACGTCGCTCACACATCCGCCCTCACGTCATCTCTCCTCGTCTCTGACCCCTGGTTTGACCTCGCATTAAGGGAGGAAAAAACCCGCCGATCCTCCTTAAAACTTCTTTACTTTGATCGCTGGTAAAGTGAGAAGCAACATGGCAGATACAAGGGAGCAAGTTTTAAAAAATGTTACAGTGTAATCTTGCAGCTTTCCAGGTGAAGGGAGGGGCTGGCTCTTCATGCATGGTATCTGATGACACTGCAGCGTTCACTCGTGACACTTCACCTTCCATCATCTACACAGATCCTCCTTCAGCCACCGGCCCCCTCTCTCATCCTGACACACGTACGCACGAGGCAGCACGAAACAATTAGGCATTGATGTTTTGGTCAGAATGTGCAGGCAGTCAGGAAAGTTCTAGAGTTTAAGCAACATCTTTACGCGCGTTGCTTCTTCTTGGGTGATGCCGACTGTTTATGGCACAAGGTTGTATTTAGATTGGGTTTTATTTTATGTTCATTATATTAATTTATAGAATAATATATTGTATAAGCAAATTGTTTTTTTAAACAAATTACATAACAAAATATAAGTGTGAATATTTTTTTATGAGAGGCACTGAATAGGGGTCGTGAGAATTTCTCGTGGTGCTGCAAATCTTTTTCTAACGAAAGTTCCGTTCCAGGAACAGTTTCCTCAAATCTGAAGAATACTCCCTTCTTTTTTCTGTTCTCGACAAACACGCCTACAAACGTCACTATGCAAGAGAAGTAAAACTCGTGATGTCACGTTTGTACACAGCTCCTCGTCTTTGCTCGTAAAATTATCCACGTACAGTCCTGACGTCTGTGTTGTTGATCTTTGACCTGTGCATGGTGGTGCGTGTATCTCGAGAACAGAATGGCAGTTTTCACCCAGATTTCTGGAAACATTATAGCTTGCGCTGAAATAAATACGCAGTCATTAACAAAAGCTATCCACCCCACTAAACCTTTAAGTAAGGTAATAACTCACGTCGTCATGTGCGCAGCTCTCTGTCTGAAGTCTTCCTTCTCCCGGACACCACAAAAAGAAAGGAAAACACTGGACGTGTCGCAATGCGTTTTGACATGTTTACCACACGTCCTCCTCTCCCCTTCTCCCCCATTCGTGCGACCCTCGGCAGCATCAAGTGCACCCTTGTGACGTAAGCCAGTACTATAAACGCGTCACGGGAGAGACGGGTGCAGGCGTGAGGTCAGAGAGGGGTTAAGACCACAGTCGCTGCGAGGTGCGGCTGACCTTTCGAGGACAGAGTCCCATTGGTCACACTGTGTATATGCTAAAGACAAGACTGTGTGCTCGCGGTTTGGAGAGAAAGACCGCATCGTCTGCTCCAACGGGACTCCCTCGCACGTTGGGCTCAGCATCACTCGCCTTTGAAGGATGCGTTAGATTGCGCGCGCACAACACGTTTTCTGTGAGGAGCGATTAGACCCTCGATTATCGGGAGCCAGTCGTCTGCTTCGCTTTACAACTTTATTTTTCAGAACAAACTCCTCACTGTCTTTGTGTTTATTTCCGCACGTTGCGGGAGGGTTTTTTTTCCTCCCCCCAGAGAGAAACGATTGCTCATGATTTTCTAACCTTAATCTTGGCAGGTCTTCTTGAAGTTCACTGGTGGATACCTATACGCTGCTGGAAGCTTTCATCCGTGCTGCAAGCAGTGCAGGATAAAATCGTGTTCAGTGTTTCTTTTAATCGGAATACATTTATGTAGTCTGCTTTGAGAAAGATGTGTTAAAATGATAGAAGAGAGCATTTATTCGACTTAATCCGTGCTGATGCGCAACAGTTCGTCGTCAACTTCCGGGATGAGGAAGGAGAGATAATGTTGAAGATCCGGAATATTTATTCGCTGAAAACTCGAAGCATCCTAAGTGACATGATTCATCGTAACGTGCACTACACGGACAACTATAGCTTACTCAGCTATTGACCTCTTTCCCGCTGACATCAGTTGATGAAAGTGATTCTTGGCAGTTGTGAGAAATCACTGATACAGAATGTAAACTTCCTGGCCGACTTGTCAAAACGTTGGAGCGGTTACATCTGTCGGGCTAAAGCTTACAGGTTTTTAATACCCTGTAGACACTCATAATCGCCATCTGACTGCATCCATGAAAAGGGGAGTACAGCAGTTATCAAGGCAAGAAATATATTGGCCTGCTTCCAAAATTTTAAGTATAATTTACTGCTTTTTGGGTGACTTTACGGTAGTTAATTAGTGAGATTTTATGAGACAGTAAGGCGAATTGTACAAGCGAGTAGTGGTCAGCGAATAAAAAGTTTCGATACACCGGTAAGTGCGATCGACTTCAGGTGTAGGCCTCTTTCGGGTGCTTGCGGTGTTTGTGTGTGTGTTTACTAATGTTTACTGTGCAAAGTAGCGAAACGCCTTGGCATGTGAACAACAAAGATGTCGTCGCGAGTCGCACAGTAGTGTGAGTGATGGCTTCCGTCACTGAGTGGCGGGCATTAGAGCGAGACCTAGGCAGACATCCCAGTGATTTGTTTCCCATAAAACGTTTAGGCCCCTAACAGTCGGACAAAATATTCACAGAGGTAGTAACCACAATATCTTCACATCTGCTCCCGACAGCCCCCGGTGTCGCCAAGCTCATGAGGCCAGGACGCAGTTTCGCTCAGTCCCACGGGGGGAATAAAGAGGACTTTTCTTATCCGTTGGACATCCTTTCTTCTGGAGCGACCCATACCCGGTGGAAAGCACAGGAGGTGTATTGTGGTAGGAGGCAGCGGTAATCTGAACTGTGTTGGAGGGACTTGTGTTGCCTGCGCAAGCAAGCAAGGTGTGTGGCAGGTGTGAAGGACACGGAGTGCGAGAAGCCTTATCTGCAGCTTGGCTGTCACTGTGGTCGTGCTGTACTGTACTCGCTCCGTGGCTTCCAGATGGTCACCGTGGCCAGACCCGTCAAGCTGACCCACAAACTGTCCAGCATGCTACAGACAGCAGTCAACCACCACAAGGAAAAAGGTCAGTGTTCGACACAGTTCATCTGCACTACATGTGTGTGCAAGTGTGCATATGTGCATGTTGGGGTGTATGTACGCAAGGATAATTCGTATAAATATACTAGTTTTTGTTGCGAGTGCATGTGCGCATGGTCGCAAATCTGCGTTTCCTACATGTTCTGTAAATCTCAGAGACGAAAACCGAGTGAATGTGTTCATATTTAGAAAATACTTATGTGAAAACATTACAAGTGTGTGTCTTTGTGCACGCCTGTGTTAAAAAGATTGTGTCAGACAATAGATAACCCTAGAGCTGTGTAGGGCGACAAGGCGGACCCAGTCTCCCATTTACCTTTCCTGACACCAATTCTCGCCACCTTTCCCCCTGAAGCATTTAAACTACGGATGTATATCTCTGCTAGATTGCTTTCAGACGGATTTTCTGCTTTTACTTCTATAATGAGGCAAAATTCTCTTCTATCAACAAGAAGAGCAGACGACGTGAACTCTAGTTGAAGGAGGTACAAAATGCTTAAACTTTACGGTCTGTTGTGTTTTCAGTTTATTGGCTCCTCGTGGGAACTTATGCCAATAAAGAAAGAAAACGTTACTAAATTTATTGCAGGTCGATTGTCGAATGTAGGATATTATCGTTGTTCCTGGTATAACTGTTGAACAGTTCGCCGAGACATCGAAACCTACAAGTTCGCGAGTAGAGTTGGTCTCGGCAAACAGGCAGCAGTTCAGAGATATACATCCTTGTTTAAATTCACTGTATTACAGCTGAATCAAAGGAAAAATTTGTAAAACTTTTGTAATCATCTCCCACATCACGGAAGTATGTCTCCGTGCTGATACCGCGAAATAACCGTGACTTGTCCAACGCCAACGGTAAGCTCAGTGAGATGAACTCGGTGACCTGTGAGGTCGCGAACGGTTGTCAGCACTGCTGCGTAGTGTGACAGGCATCGCGTGCAGGCGCAGAGGGAAGACGTTTTGGAGTTGAACTCAACACTTCACAACTTTTCTTTTAAACCATCGACCCGTTACAACCTGAGTTAAGAGATTCCCGCATGAGGAGAGGCACGTCAGTGCATCAAAGCAATGGTATTCTATAAAGTTAGGGTTAGATTGAACAAATAAGTATATTGCAACAGAATGCTCTCTTTCTCTCTCTCACACACACCTGCTTATTATTTGCACACATATCCATCACTATCGGTCATTTTTTCGCATGTGTTTGTGGTTATCAGGTAACACTATTCAGTGTGCTGCGAAAATAGCAATCTCATTCTACTTACTGAATGAAGACTAATTTTTGTCCCGAATTCGTGGACACGGATCTCTGAAACACTTATCATAAACCGCATTTAAAGGTTTTCAGCGATGCTTACTGCTTAGGTATGTATAATTATAGCAGTATGGAAGATGGCACGCATATACACGCACACAGGACAGGTACAGGCTGGCGATAAGGGGTAATTACTGGCCGGGTGACAACCCCGTGACCGAAGGAGAGCGGGAGGGGGTGGACTAACGACAGGTGTAGGTGCGCGGGTGTGTTTGGAGGGAAGTGGAGCGTGAAGGTGGGATGAAGAGGCGTGTGGTCAGAAAGTGAGGAGAGCGCAGAGGTGGGAGCACGTTTCAACGAGAGCGCGAGTGTGTGGTATAGAAGTTTTCGCCCGAGCCAACACTATCGACTGGCGCGGGAGTAAAAGAAATTAGAACCCATGAAAGTGTTGTTTGGTTCTTGTGGTGAGATTGGAAGAGCAACTGCACTTACCCTGCTACATGTACTAAGCCCGGTATAGTTAAAAAAATTATTAAAGACTGTTGCTATCACCGCTTGGTAAGTCGTCATTCCTGTTCTGCGTTAAACAGTGGACTGTATTTGTACATTTGGAACTAATCTTCCCCATGGCTATTTTGTAAGGGTCTTCGTGTACTGTCGACACACATAACCTTTTCCTCTGTTACCACAAATGCAGAAATGTAGCAACGTTTTGTAGAAGTCTTCGACTGTCCATTTTGATGAGACGGAGCCAATATGAGGGGAAAAAATCAATCATCAAAGACGCGCCATATCTATGTCGTTATGTCCATACAGACCCCACACTTCCAGACAGGTGACACGGATACAGTAATAAAGGAGGCTGAGGGAGTATAGAGGTCAAGGGCTGGCGAAAGAAATTGAAACGAGAGGCGTGAGACAGCGATGAGAGGGAGGGTGAGACCGGGAGGATACTCGAATCTGTGGATGTGCTGTTCCTCGTTTTGCTGTCTGTCGCTCGATGGCCCTCGTGTTGTTACATGGTCTTAAACTGTTTGATACCCTAGAACTCCCGCATCTCGTTGGCACTGTGTATATTTACAGCGCTAGTAATTTTAACATTATTGGAATCTTATCTCTGCATTAATCAACTTGATGCGTTTTCACATTCACTTCCTTGCACGTACTGTATCGAACATCTATGCCAAGCCACCCTCACCCAACAAATACACACGAACGAGAAAGAGCGAGTGAAAACAATATCAACAACCCTTTCCTTATCTGTATCTCTGTGAGGCATCGCCTTATCGTCGTTATTATCGATATCACGGAGTACGGAGCGACGCTCGTTAAGAATTCGATCGATAAGTCCGTGGTTGCCTCTGCGGCGGACGGTGGTCTGCAGGTTTTGCTCGCCACGACTCGGGATACCGCCTGCGACATTTTCATGCATCGCCAGTCTGCCAGGCTGAAAAGTGGTTTGCTCGCTGCCTCGGGTAGTGTTACAACGCCTCACCGGCACAGCGTGGAAGTGGGTAGATCGTGTTGTTTATCGAAGAAAGAACTACTTCCATAATACCGTGTCACTTCCGTTAGTCACGCAAAGCGCTGGACAAGTTATTTCCCCTATCATTTTTTTCCTCTTGATAATACAAGTAACTTCTTGGCCGTTGCCAGATCGCCTCTTAATCTGATCGAATAAATTATCTTACCTGCAGGAGATAAGGATTTTGAACATAAACATATTTCACGATTTTTAAAAGTATCGAAACTGTTACTGGTATAGGCTGATATTGATGAGGTTTCTCTTAGCACATCCTTATGTACGCACCACCTGTCAAGCATTGTCCTTTGTGTCTGAATCAGCGATTAATGTATTATCTCTTCTATTGCCACTTAAGAAATATTCTCCCTTTTCCTTGACCAGATTATCTCATTAGGCGTGTCCAGTCATTAGAAACGATTTCTGTTCATAGTGACATCTGTAGATTTCCATCCCGAGAACAAAAGACACTAGGGATTTTCAGACACATACACAATTGTAGGGGTTTTGAGCCTCATCATCCCCCCCACCTTTAAAAATATTGGAGGTCTTTTCAATAAGTACCGGAAAAAAATGGTTCAGCAATGTAACGTATTAATATTTTCGTGACCTTTAACCCTATTGTCGTGATTTATGCATGTTAAATTATCGTGAACTGTATCCCTGATGTCACTGACGTTTGATAACAGATAATTGAGAAATAGCACAATATTTTCGTACACAAAATCTTATGCAAGGAGACCTCTGACCTGGACTCTTTTTGTTTTTTTAACGTTTTCAGACCCTCTTCCCAACTCGCTTACGTTGCTACAGTATAATACTCAAAGGCAAATTTCTTCAAGTGGTACAGAGAACTCTTACGTGATTTAGGTTCCTTTCTACCCGATGGGAAATACTGTCACTGTGGTTGTCAACGCTGGTCAGGTGTCCACTGTGACTGTTGGACCTTCGCTGCACTAACGGTTTTTTTTTAATTGTTTCTATACAAGTTCAGCCGAAAAAATCTCGGCTCCAAGTTAGCTTTGCGTGGCCAGAGACGTTAAAGCTCACGTCTCTGGCGTGGCCGACAGCCACAGGTCATGATTTAAGGGAGGCAACTCCTCATCTGCGTTAACATTGTATCAGGAGAGGTAATGACCCTTTATGAAGCGAGGGAAGACTATACGCTATAGTTAACGTATTTGTGTTGGTGCCTCTTATCGATCTGTCATAGGTTCCTTCCTTTCTTTTTTTATGTCTTTTGTTCCTCGATCGCTTTCATTGTAAATCACCCTTTCTCTCCCACTAGCTGTCAGCTCAATACGGTTACATAAGAATACAATAAAACACGAAGTCGGGAGGGGGAATAAAATGTAAATATACAAATATTAAACAGCTGGCATCAAGAGAGAGAGAGAGCCGCGACACACTGCTGGCAGTCCGGTTAGTGGTGGGAGTGACTCTGAGTTTTCCGGATTTTTCCTTCCCAGACAGTAAAATAACCACAAGGTTGATAAATTCTCCAACCAAATTAACAAACTAACTGCGAGACAGTTTTTTTTCTGTAAAAACAGGAAGAATATCTTCAAAAAGTTCTTTCGTTCTGTCTGGCTGTCTGCATGCTTGCGTGCCGGATGGCTGAGAAGTGGCATGCAGGAGGGGTTATAACTGTCAGCTCATTATTGATGCCTTCCGTCAGGGAAAAGAATATTCCCTAGCAGGTCTTCGCCTCAGCCACCAACTACGGTTACATGGATACATCTTTTTTTTTTTCTTTTGCTCAGATCGAACTAAACAAAACTGACAGCCACGAGAGGAAAGCTGCAGGAGCTTTTTACGTTGTGCTTTTCTGCACTGTGTGAGAAAACATCGATGCAGTGTGGCATTTTCAGTCTTTAGGTCTGGAAGGTGCTAATACCATGTGACCATGTGTGTTTTTAGAAACTTGGGAGAGCGCAGTCACGAAGCAACGTTATAAGCATTGAATTGCAGCTTGATTTATGAGTTATTCAAATGTGGACGAGGTTCAGTTGTGACGTAGCATCTGTCATAAATATAAAACATATTTAAGAAAGAAATGTGTACATCAGATGCATTTGCCCGCAAGAACGCACGCATGCGTACACCTCATGGGAAACACCGAATATTCAGTTTCCATCATCCCAGAACATCCGTTGTCCCGGAGTACCGGGTCTTTTTCTCTAATATTTCCTGTTGCTTGTTGCGAAATGTCATCAGAAGAGAGCAGGTCTAACATCAGATTGTCTTTCCGTTTTTTGTGTGTAATACACATTGTTCTATTATTGTGTATTGGGTGATTTGGTAGGTCATCTGTTTGTGGCCTGAATCGTTATCAGATCTCCATCTATAACAAAGAGATGTCTCTCTGTCCATAATATCTCCCACAAGCAATATCATAAAAAATAAAAAAGGAAATATTTGAAGATTTACCACTTTGTTCAGTGCCGGAAAAGATACGATACGTCTCCAAGTGTATCTAAGACATGTGCTACAAGCATTAACTCGCTCTCACTGGCTGTTTAGCAGCTTCGCTCTGGCATATTTAGAACACGTGCATAAAATTTAATCAAGACATTCAGAGCAATAATTTTTCAACGATTATGCAATCGATTGTAATCGTTAGGCTTGGCAGCCATTTTCGCCATTACCACCCGTTCTCGTAGACATGTACAGGTTTTTCCCTCCTCACCCTTCAGCCTGAAAGAAACAATCTTCTTTCTTCTTGTCGTCTGCACTAAAGAATCACCCGTGGCGACTTCTGTTCCTGTCCATATTGGGTTCTGATAAATACATCTTCCGCTGGCTGTGAGCGAGGCCTGACTCCAGCGGCTCAAAAGGGCAGCCATGGCAGACGACAAGGCAAAATGTCCGTCCTTACTTTTCTCCGTCCATCACTCTCGCCAAGCTCCGTCTCCACGAGCGCGTGTATGGCATCACCTATAACACCAGCGCTAGCAGGCATGCGGGCAGACCAGGGACACAATTAGCGATTCCAAGACTCGAGTTGCTTACAGAACAGAGGCTGGTCCTTCCTGGCATTTGCGTAGTCGATTCGCTAAATATGCGTGTGATCGATGGAAAGCTTCCGAGATGTGCGCACCGCGGTGATGGTCAATCTAAAATTAGTTTGCCTCCAGAATAGACACTGTTTTTCGCCGGTTTTGCTAACACTGCAAAAGGTCAGAGTCTGAAATGATTTTCTAAAAATATTTAATCGGCGAGCGCTGGCGGTGACAATAACTTTGATGGGACTAAAGGCGTGTGGAAAAGTAGATACTGGTCCGCCAAAGACAGAGGCGTAGGAGTGGAGGTGAAAATGGCGGCTAGGGAGGTGGGTAATGACGTCATGACTTCTACCCGTTCAATAACGCCAGGATCAAGCTGATCGGTGGTTTTATTCATGTAACTTCGAGTACGGTTCATTGGACTTGGTAAATAACACAAATATATGCTGAAAATTCATCTGAAAAATGATTACTTATTTCAAGATAGGAACCGTGAGTTGTGAGACCTTGTCAAGACACCAGAGAGCAACCGATAAGAGACTGAAAATTTTGGATATTAGTGCAGGTCGAATTCTGTAATAAATGTGTCTTTGGAGATGTCTTATAGATCCTTCGTTAATTATTCGCATCCTCGTCTTCTTGCCTCCATTTCGGTGCTAGGGGCAAACTGACGCCGACTTCGGAATTCGGAGGATTTAGTGTATCCGGTCCCTCTTCACCTCTAGTCCTCAGCTTTGGTCCCTGGGTATGCACAAACACACAGCTTCACCTTCTAGCACAAACATAAAGACGCTATTTGATTCCATCCTTTAAAAAATAAAAACCTCTCCCCATTATTTCCGAACTTTATAACATCATACACAACTCCCTAATTCAAACACCCAGACAGCGTGGAAAACTACTTCCAAGCGCGCGCGCTTTCTCTCACACTCGCCTCTTTGCGCAGAGGTCCACCTTCACCATCCTTAGTGCCAAGGGAGACAAACCTCGTCTTCTGGAATGCAGCGTTTGAAACGCCCACCCCAGTCAACAAAACCAAAAATAACCGTTACAACCGGTTGGGAGGGGGCTGGGGGAATGGTGAAGTGAAAGCAGGAGCAGAAAGTGAGTCGATGTCGCTGCCGCAAGGCACCTTGCACAGGTCTTAAGGACAGGAACGTTGAAACGGAATCAGGGTGGGGTTGGGGTGGGATGGGGGCAGCATCCTAAGTTACATATCGACTGCAGCAACCCTGTTGACAAGCCTATGTTGCTCCAGTGTCGGAACTAAATGCCGTCTTGCTGCCGGGGAAATGTTCCCCAGCAACATGATAGCTCTGGGCTAATGTACAGCATCAATAACATGCCTTATTGTCTCGTCACTAACGATAGCCTTAAGCATCTGTTCTCTCTGGGTGTCACCTTCATCCCTAGCTTGGTTTGTGCGTTTTGCTAGCCAACAGTTGCTATAACTGCACAACTTCTTGTTGCATTCTTTACTGAAAATCAAAGTTGAATTTTCGTTGTTGCTGTTATTTTGACAACAGGATATGCTTTTTTCAGACTTCATTATATTCAGCCAGCCGCTTAGTTATGATATTTTGACCACTTTTGTTTGGTATTCAGGGGGCACATGAAGATAGGTAATACACTTTGCTTTTAATTGTACCTATTACTGCATGCTGGTATACGAGTTGCTCTGTAGAAGACTTATTTTATTAAGGCGTACGTGATCTACTTATTACTGCACTAAGCCTTGAAACAGGAAAACTTATAAGCAATCGTTTCGTTCGGGAGTTCGCGTGTCCTAGTCACTGATATCCAAGAACGCGCACACGCACGTGTAAGTTGACTACATTGTATGCACAAAAGAAGCGACTAGACTTTTTGGTGGTTGAGGAGTGGTGTAAGAGGTGCTTCGAGACCGCTTTGTTCTCGAGCCAATACTTTTTTCTTTCTTTCTTTTTAAGCCTTCTAAACAAGTCGGTACACATGCGACAGATACTGTCACATGGGCATGCATGCCTCATGCCTGGCATGGTACTCTGATCATTCGACGAACCCCTGCTACCCCAAACCTGGGGAAGGGATGAGGGAATAGGTACGGAAAGGATAAATATTGACTGTGTGCATGCATGACGTGAACTCAAGTGAATTGGTCTATGGTCTCGGTCCCACAATACTAGAGAGCACATTCTGTTCACAGCTCTGCTGGCAATGAACAGCTCATAGAGTATTTTTGAATGATCATCATACTACATGCATAGTCGCACAAACGTACACACCGGCGGCGCATACATCATGCGAACAATGCAATACCCCAGCCGTTTTGCAGCGAGACGAACCCTTGCAAATCTTGTGTTTGCCTCAAGCAGCATTGATCGGCCTAAATTTAAGCTTAATGTGAAGAATAACATTCTCCCATTTTTGGGTGGAAGTTAGCAGGGTAGCGCGACTGTACATCACTCATTTCTTTTCCGCATAATCGTGTCGACAACCCACAATCCCATGCGTCGTGACGTCATGTTTGAATGGCCTTCCAGGGCGCCATGTTGAAATGGCCCGAAAGCGGAGACGGATGTAAAATCTAAATCTGATGACATCTATTTGTTTAGTGAAAGCATCCATTTTCTTACCCTGCTTGTTCCCTCAATGATCTGACTTAGTCACCCGCAGAACTCTTATTTTATCAAGATGGCGGGTAAGCACTTCGAACGGTAAAATGTTATACACGAGTCGTGTATCGCCGTGTCGTTTATTTGGAGATGCTCTTTAAATTCACGTGCTCGTTGCAGGCAATGGTGGTGAGATCCAGTGGTGCTTTTCACAGGTCAAGGGATCTATAGAAGACGAAGTCGCTGATGGTATGTCTGTCTTATTTTTACCTTTCGGAATTAGGTTTTGACCTCTCTTTGCATAAATGGGACTTCCGCATAGTTTTTTTTCCCCCTCTAACATTTTGGCGCCTGTGACAGGGTTGTAATTTGTGTTTGCACAACCTTTCTTAGCTAAGATATGCATAATTAGCAACCTTGGTTGTTAAGCTTATATCGATCATTTTAAATGGTGCATATTTATAGAGGATTGTAGGCTAAGTAGTAGGGAAAATTTGTTGTGTGCATAGAGCATCTTGCCATCTAGGTGATAATGACTTCTGACTAGATTCCTTTGTCGGAAGACAATTACATACTACTATTATCACAATTATTTAAAGCATATTACTTATAGTTGCAAATTGATGTAGTATATGCTCTCAAATAATCTGTGAGGCGCTTCTCAAAGTCCAAGTATTACACTTCTCATTTGGTACTAATTAGGCACATGTTCTTTGTTCAGCTGTGACAGTTCTTTCCTAGAATTGATATAAGTGGGTTAAACAGAAACATTGTTACTCATTCTGTTAAATTTTAGCTGTATAAAGAGTATTACAGAAGAGCATTGAGTTTTGAGTTTGGTATATATTGCAGATGAGTTGATACTTAAAAATATAGGTTTAGGAAGAGCTATAAGCAAGGAAGAATGTTACATATGGCAGGCATTACAAAATGACAAATATGTACTGCTGAATTTTTGTGTGTGTTATTTTTACTTTTTGATTCATAGTAGCTCAGATGGATTTACTATCTCTAATATAATAAACTGAAATCACTATCCTACTAATGTAATTAAACAGCAATAGTTTTAATTGAAAAAAATTTCTTGAAAACATTGCAACAGCTGCAGAAATACATTCATTTAATTTTCTGCTTGCACTTTGGTGTCATTTGTTTCGTGACTGCCATTATGAATACACTTACCTTAGCAGGAAAATAGCAAAAGCACATGGCAGTAACAATGGGTTTCTATTTCATTGCAAGATTGTTTTGTAGCACTGCAGGTATATCACATGACATGTATCTCTAGCTTCTGGCTTTACTTTTTCAGATATACTGTCATTTTTAAGGTCATTACAAGTGTTGGTTAATTGAGTAACGTATCATGCATCCAATTAATGTATAGATTAGAGACTGCAAAGGGTGTTGATTTTTGAAAAATGTTGTTCATTTCATATTCTCTGGATATATATATATACAAGTAAAGGTACAAGTGAGCTTTACATTATATGCATGTTCTTTTTTAATGATCACTTCAGTATTTAGATACCCTTTGCATGTTATAGGGGTAATGAGGATGGTTCGCACGGTTTCCTTGAATCAAAATAGCATCCTGTGGTTGTGCCAGCACACCGATTTACCATTACCAGATTTTAATTTATTATTTATGCAACCTATACAGTAATAAGCCATGGGGTGTCCTTTTTGTCAAATAGCGTTCAGCAGCAAAATAAGCACAGCTTATAGCACAGTGCAGGTCCCAGCATTGCTTTGGCTAAAATTATCCTTAGTCTATTTTAAGCTTGGAATTGATTGAGTGCACTGCGCCAGATTGGAGTGAGAGTAGGTGGCCTGTCTTGGCTTGCAGAAGGCAACTGCCTTGACCTTGGCTGGCTACAGACAAGCGACTGAGCTTGACAGAAAATGCTTTGTTGTCTTGTGTGGCCATATTTGCCACTCTAAAGTTGCTGTAAGAAAATTGATGATGGGTGACAAAGTTGCTTTTTGTTTAAAGCAAAATTTTTATTTTTTGTTGTGAAAATACTTTTTTTGCCCAGTTCTCAGTTGATTGTTACAATTTAGCCAGTGTTGCAGTCAGTGCATCACCATGCACAAAAAGGGTCAACAGTATAGGTTGTATGTCAGGGTTGTATATGGATATATTTACATTGTGAGGGCCTCTGCTAATGGAAGAAATAGATTATAGGTATATCTGTACAAACATGACTGATTTTGTGATGATTGTAGGCATTTATTTTAAAAATGGAAGAATTCAAGAAATGTCTTATATTGAGCTTTACCTCATCATTAGATACATTCCAAAAATCCTTTAAGCACTAACTTTGAAAGGAAGAATTTGGTAATCACTTCATTGTCACTGGCATCTTCTGTATATTTACTTCTATACTGTCATTGAGTGTGGGAATTAAAATTATTGTTTTGTGACATGTTGGTTCATAGCTGTGATTAGTCAGTAGTGGTTTATTAAACTCATTTTTCAATCCACCAAAAAGGGCAGTGGCTTTTGCTAAAAACCAGATAGGCTTCACTTTAGAGAAATGTATATACATAAAGCACCTGGCCCAGTTTTTTTATGCTGCTAATATTTTGTTTTCATACAGTAAATGGTAGAGGGACTGTCCTTTGGGGAGGAGGGTTTGTATCTTTAATTCCCAAGGTATTTAAGAGACGTTTTCCATTTTAATTTTAATTTTTAAAGCCTCTCGTGTTCCAGCCGACATTATTTCTTGTGTGGAATTCAACAGTACTGGTGAATTACTGGCTACTGGTGATAAAGGAGGGCGTGTAGTCATATTCCAGCGCGACCGAGCAGTGAGTTATTATTGGAATATTTCTGTTGGTCTGTCCAATTGACTTTTCATTTAAAAAATGTGCAGCAAAAAAAAAAAAAAGTTGAAATGGTAGTAGATGTTTCTAATTTTGTAATGCCTTCATAGGGAGCTTGTGGGGTTTTTTTTAACCTTTTGGCTGCCATGTGATTATTTTTAATTACTGCTTCTGTTATAGTAAAGTGGAACTGCCTTGTTTTGCATGAATTTAGATTATGTGATATTGTGCTTATTTCATGCATGCTTAAGATATTGTCTCCCTTTCGAGAAACATGTTTCTTCATACATATCAGCTCCCAACAAAGCTGGTTTTTGAACAAATATTTCTGAAATAGGGGCGCAGAAATAAAAGTGAGGAGTCACAAGATTTGCAGTAATTATGATGATTTTTTTCCTGCATCAAACTGTCAGACAACAAATGGAAAATTGACCTATGTAGTCATGTTTTGTACATTTATCCATCCATAAGAATATTAAATTTGAAAAAGAACAGATAAGCCAATGGAAGTTTCTTGTAGAGAAATGATTCAGATTTTAGGTTCAGTATTTATTCCCCCATGCCTGAGCCATTTGCATAAAAAAACTGTTACACATCTGTAGGGTGCTCATTTTATAACTAAAGCATCAGGGATGCAACCTCTTTTAGTTGTGGGCCTTTGTACCTGCATGTATGCGTGGTGTGTTTGTGTAAAAGCACTAGAGCCTACCTTCAGTAGTGAGGAACGATGCTAGTCATGAAAACAGATTTATTTCATCAAATTTCTTTGGATTTTTGTTCTTGACCAATTTATGTAAAGGATAATTATACAGTTGCAAAAGTACACTCTCTGTAACCAAGATATTCTGTGCAATACTAATTGGTTTGAGCCTTTTTGCATATCTACTAAAAATTTACCAAAACCATTCGGCAAAAGATGCTGGAACTCTTTCTTGGTGTCTGCATATTTTAATCTCTTTGTGCAAATCTATTCTTTGTAATGCTGAAATATTAGGTGTATAATTTATGTGCTGCACTCAGAAAGTGTACTGTTTTATTTGCACACATTCTTTGACGACAATTTTATTGAGTGAAGATATTTATTTTGTAAAAAGGCGAATCATGTTTTAAAAGTAGGATTGTTAGCACTTTAAAAAGATTGCTAGCTAATTTGCCTATGTTTTAGATGTTTATCATGAGAAACGTGTGTTACAGAGCCGAAATGCAGTGCCAAGTCGTGGGGAATACAATGTATACAGCACCTTTCAGAGTCATGAGCCAGAATTTGACTACCTCAAGAGTCTAGAAATCGAAGAGAAAATAAACAAAATTAGATGGTTACGCCAGACCAATCGCAATCATTTCCTCCTGTCAACTAATGGTAAATATCAAGTAAATAGCTGTGTTTTAACGAAAATTTTGTGTCTTTTTCATCAATAATTTCCACACAAAGAAAAAAGAAGACATAAGGACCACCAAAGGCATGGTAGCCAAACTAATCCATAATCCTGTAACTTTTGTCTTGTGACTTGTCTTGGGTGATTCCATCTTTGTCAAAGGAACAAAAGAAGGTCCTTTATGGTTCTTAATTTTAATATCAGTAAAAGAACATGTAAGATGTTTCAATCGGTAGAAATGAGGGAAAGTTCACTCAGATTTTGAGTAATGTTTTTTTTTTAACTACATTTAGCCTATTTGTTGAAAAATGGTGTGAGAGGAATTGCACACTAGATATGCTCGGTTCTGTGTTTTTGATAAGTGATTTATATACTTGCATTCGTAAAAGAGCATGTTTAGTGCTTGAGACTATTACAACACATTGGGCATTATTAAAGATGGATGCACTTGTAACTAATAAAAGATACGTGTAGACAAGAGGAATTGAGTAACAAGAACTAAAGAGCTTTATGTAGAAGAGAGAAAGATGGGTTTCTTTATGTTGACAGTTTATAAATATATTTTTTGAAGTTGTGTGAATTTGCACTTGCTCATGTTACAGACAAAACTATAAAGCTGTGGAAGGTTGCAGAGCGGGATAAGAGACCAGAAGGCTATAATCTAAAAGATGAAGCTGGGTTAGTACGTGATCCAGCCAATATTACACAGCTACGTGTGCCCATTTTTCAGCCTATGGAGTTAATGGTGGAGGCATCACCTAAACGTGTCTTCGCCAATGCACACACTTACCACATCAACTCGATCTCTGTCAATAGCGATCAAGAAACTTACTTGTCAGCTGATGACCTTCGTATTAATTTGTGGAATCTGGAAATAACAGATCAGAGTTTCAGTATCCTTTCAATGCTATGAAAATGTCATTTTACTGAGAAGCCATTTGAATTCATAAACTTTAGTCATGTAAATATTATATGCAAGAAGAAGTAAGGTAATGAACACTATGGGAAAGAATTATGTTAGCTTGTTTAAAAAAAAAAAAAAAAGCCACCAATAGGTATTAACCAGATTTGCTGAAAGTGTTTTGCAAATTTTCTTAAATCCCTGGGGTTACTCCCATGTTTCCATTGTGTTTTTGCTATTGTGCATACTTGACATACTTCAAAGAGTAAATAGGGTAGGGTTATAATTCATGCCTTTGGTAATTAACTTAAAATAAAATTAATATTAAAATAACCTTGACAACACTTTTAGACATAGTGGACATAAAGCCAGCCAACATGGAAGAACTGACAGAAGTTATTACTGCTGCAGAATTTCATCCTCAGCAGTGCAGCACTTTTGTCTACAGCAGCAGTAAAGGCACAATTCGTCTTTGTGACATGCGTGATCAAGCCCTTTGTGACAAACATGCCAAGTGTAAGTTTAGTCTTTAGGAATGGACAAAGAAACCTTGATAAAACTTTTGCTCTAAAATGGTATCATTTGATGTCAGAGTATTTCTGTCATATGTTAAAGCCCATTAATATTTAGGTTGTTTAGATGTAAATTGCTTAAGATGTCAACAGCATTTTTGGTGAGAGAGGTTCAGAATTATCTCCATAGGGTCAGGTACTCAAATCAGCAGCTGGGGAAGTACTCTGCACCTCATGAATGAATATTCAATGGTCAGTATCCCTCAGATGCAGCTGCTTTAGCCACCTTTTAAAAAACTAAGTAGTCCTGTAATCTTTGAGAAGTAATATTAGACTACTCTTTTCCTGGTGTAAAGCTTTTGTTGCATTGTGTGCCCATTTTTGTCCCCCAAACCTCTACAGGGTTAGGTACCAATTTAGCAGGCCTGTCACGCTGAGCTGCATCAAATTAGAATTGCCTAGTGTGCTTCATGCCTCTGGCTTTAGATGTTTATGGTCTAAGGACTAAGCCACCTCTTAAAGCAGTTTGGTGGCGCAGTGGTTAGCACCTGTCACTTACACAGTGGCGGTTGGCTGTCCTGGGTTCAGCTCTTGTCTTGAGCACACTGTTCTTTTTTTTTTCCATGTGATTATGTAAACTTGCATTGTTTCTCTTCTGTAATTGTAATCTGAATTTATCATCAAAGGAATCTGATGTGGTGATTGCATGTGGCAAAAGACAATGTCATACGCGTCTCCTTGGATAAAGTTTTCAAGGATATTGGCCATTCATGCTTAAAGAGTTAACTGACCTCTCCATTTGTTCTATTTGTTACAAGATGTGCGAAATCAACAGGTCACAGTATGTGTAGGTGCTTTTTTTTTTCTTCTCTTGCACAATGAAGGAAACATTTTTGTGGAAACCCTGTTAAGACATTTGTATATCTGGCATTTTCCTGCCATGGTATAAGAAAACAACAGGTACAGTAAATCTCAGGCTCCGTACTGTTAGAGGCATGCTCCATTTTCTTATCAGCTCCGATATCCTGAGGATATGTTAATTTCTGAAAAGTAGTTGTTTTAATGCCAAATGTTAATTTTTTTAAGCAAACTTGTTTAGGAAACCCAAACAAAATGACATTTCCAAAAATAATATTTAAATGGTACACAAAATATACAGGCACGTAATTGTTTAGTCCCGTGTGTATTGGCTTTTAAGTGGCAACACAATGCGTACAGATGAATAAATATAAGATTATTCTGTTAAAAACAACTATTGTATGGAAAAAGATGCAGAATTTGAAACGTCATCATTCTGATGCGTGTCCTTACATTATTTTTGAAAAGGGGTGTTCAGAAAATTTAGCTCTTTAGGAGTAGCATGGGTGTTAAATGATCAGATTTTGAATGTAGTTAATAGACGTGTAGTTCTTCATTGTGCCCAGTTGGTGGAGGCACTGAACAAACATGCAGCAGTTTCGAACGTTAGAACCAGTTGATACCTGTCTTTAAAAGTTTGTTGTTCCTAAAAATGATTGTCTCTTGTCTCTGTTGTACAGTGTTTGAAGAACCAGAGGACCCAACTAGCCGAAGTTTTTTCTCTGAGATAATATCCAGCATCTCGGATGTGAAGTTCAGCCATAATGGGCGCTATATGATGACACGTGACTACCTGTCTGTTAAAGTGTGGGACTTAACAATGGAAAAAGAACCAGTAGAAACCTATCAAGTACATGAGTATCTACGCTCCAAACTGTGCTCTTTGTATGAAAATGACTGCATTTTCGACAAATTTGAGTGCTCATGGAGTGGTGATGATAGGTAAGTTAACAGATTGTTTTGTAACAGTGGTGTTAGATTTTTTTCCCTCCTTTAGTGGTAGAGATATTCTATATAAGCAGAACTGACTGCTTGTGCACATTGACAACAACAATGGAAAACGGACCATTTCATATTATTTTCTTGCAATTTATCCCTGTTTAGACATTTGTATATCATGGCTTTCTTCTTGCCTTGGTGTAAGATAACAGCAGGGACAGTAAGTTTCAGGCTCCGTGCTGAAGAGACAGGATTCATTCTCTTTTAGCTCCGTTGCCTGAGTATATATATATTATGTAATTTTAAAACGTGAATCTCGTAATCATGACCGTTGGTTCACAATATAGATTGGGTTTATAGAAAGACAAGAAGGTCGTGTAATTTAGGATGTTCAAGCTTAGCCTATTTTATGACTACAGTGTCACATTTCTTCATCAGTACATTTAGATGGCCATGCATTTTTGGATTAGTCCTAAAAGCTGCAAATACTTTTATGGCAGAGAATTTATTCTGATGACAGCAAATGAGAGGCAGAGTAGTATAAACAAGACAAGTTATATTTTGCTTCTAACTTTGTCACATTTTAGATGTAGTAAGCATGAGCAAAATGGTTGAGGGAGAGAATGTGGCTGGTCTGTAGAAGCAATGAAAATTGCTTGCTTTCACTCTAGTGACAGCAAGAATTCAATAAAATTTACTATTTAAAAAAAAACTCAACACATCCACAACTACAGGAAGACGACCTGAAAATAGAAACCAACTTTCTGGTCTGCAAAGCCACATGCGTGGCCATTCATGCTTAGAGTTAACCGACATCTCCATTTGTGCTATTTGTTACAAGATGTACGAAATCAACAGGTCACAGTATTTTTTTCTCTTGCACAATGAAGGAAACATTTTTGTGGAAACCCTGTTAAGACATTTGTATATCTGGCATTTTCCTGCCATGGTATAAGAAAACAACAGGTACAGTAAATCTCAGGCTCCGTACTGTTAGAGGCATGCTCCATTCTCTTATCAGTTCCGATATCCTGAGGATATGTTAATTTCTGAAAAGTAGTTGTTTTAATGCCACATGTTAAGAGGGAATGTGGCTGGTCTATATGTTGGCCAAGCAGTTGCAGAGAAATAAGGAATAAGTTGTGGATTGGTGATCATAAATTTTTAACAAAATGTGTGGTTACAGCAACATGCTGTTCTATTTGTTGCTGATCATTTAATTTTTGTTGCAGGCACATCATGACAGGGTCATACAACAATTTTTTCCGCATGTTCGACAGGGATACTAAAAGAGATTCTACCCTGGAGGCATGTAGAGAAATAACTAAACCTCGCACTGTGCTCAAACCTAGAAAAGTGTGTCAAGGTGGCAAGCGCAAGAAAGACGAGATCAGTGTAGATTGTTTAGACTTTAACAAGAAGATATTGCACACAGGCTGGCATCCTTTAGAAAATATTATTGCAATAGCAGCAACAAACAATCTGTACATATTCTGTAGCAAGGAATGACCAAGTGGAACCATAGCCTCTGTTATTTACAGTGTTCACTGGACTCCATAAATGTTTACCCACCCACCCATCCCTAATAATACATAAAAAGGAAGCAATGGCAAGGAAATGCAAACTACAAAACAGAATGTTCACCGCTGGTGTGTTGTGGGAGACCACCAGATGTAAGTGTGTTGCATTGCATGTCCATTAACTGTGGTGTTGTCGCCTCATGCCCAGTCTTCATGTGCTTATCCTCCATCTTGAACAGATGCGGTGTGCTGGTTGGCACATCATGTAATCAAGGAGAGTAGGCAGGGAAAAAATTGCTATCACAAATTTGTGGCCATATGGGAAGATGTCTACCTAGAATACCTGCATTATTGGCCATTTTTCTAGCAGATCAGCTTAGGCAATGATGGTGCACTTGAGTGAGACGAGTCATTTTTGTGGTGCATTCCTCTTCCTTTGAAGCAATCTTTGGAGGACAGTTCCCTGGTTGGTTGAACAGAAAAGATTTTTCCAGAGATGCCAGAGTTTTCTTATCAGAACTGGCTGGATAGATTTTTCAGTATTGTTGATATAAAATGTGTGTGTACATTTAGCAGAACAAAAGCTACTTGTGATATATAAAAACACAAAGGTGGCAATCTTGGTGTATTTCATTGAAAATGGGCGGACCAACGTCTGGCAAAACTCATCTTCTGCAACCATTTATTTGTAAAAGTGTTATAAAGCTTCTTTTGTCCACCTCAGTTCATTGATGGACACTGCTTGTTCCTCTTGTCCATTCCCATGCTGTAGTTTTTTTTTTTTTTTCATTTTAAGATCGATGGTTTTGCACTTTGTTAGCAACTGTGAAAGTTAAAAACCATCGGTGCTCATATGTCCCCAGGTGTTTTACAGCCAGAAATTGCTCTATTGCATGCATTTGAATTTTTTAAAGGCACCATGTTGTCCAATAATTTAAAAAAATTAAAAAGCAATAAACCAAAAAGTGGTTGAATAATTATGTTGCAAGAGTTTTTGACTGTGGTAGCTATTGTGCAAGATGTTAGCTAGTCAAAAAGTTAATGCTCTTTTTTAGATTAAGGAAACAACAGAGGTTTTTCAGGGACTTGCCCTACCCAAAAAACAAAAAAAAAATTGATTGTACAATGTCAGACTTTGGACAACAAAGTAAATCATTTTTATCATTTTTAAATGAATTTTACTTAAGGAATTTTGGTGCCACCTTTCATTGTATTTATGTTGAATTTAAGGACCCCCCCCCCCCCAACTCTTCTAAAAGCTAAGAGGAGGAGAGGGGGTGCTCCACCTCAGTGTGGTAATTCCTAAGGAAGCATTTTAGAAATTTGACTTTGTGACTTTTGGTAGGGACTAAATACCGAAATTTCCAGGAAATAATTTGACAAGCACCTTTATGAGTTATGATGTCGTACATAACTTGGTATATCTATGTGAAAATGGAGAAACACATTCTTGCCAAGATTAAACTAGTTGCTTATTTTTCCTGTGCACTTGTTGTCATCAAAAGAGTGATTAAAATGGCTGACACATCTAATTTGACAATGTATCAGCAGTTTTTGTGATCTACAAATTTCGTTTCTTAAGATGTCAAAAGACTAGCTAAATAAGTTGGTTTAAATGTGCATGATTAATGCATGGGGGCCATAAGTTGCACATAAGGGACGACAGTGTGTCTATCAACATTTGTAGTCCCCTTTGCCAGCTGCCATGAACAACCTATAAATGGAAAATTTGTGCTTAGCAGGGTGAATATAATGGTTCACACTATAAGGCCCACGTTCATCTCTCTACAAGGGTAGTATTTTTTTTTAAACATGAACTTGAAGCCTTTTCACTTAAACATTAGCCTGCTATGGCATGTGTCATTCTCTTTATGAAGTCATGTAAGTGCTTGTGTACTACTAATTCGTGCTGCTAAGCACAGATCAAGTTTAAAAGGGTGCAAGCGTTAATAAATTTTCATCCAATTGTTTTCGTAAACTGTCACACTTGGCCAATAAAATATCTTTGTAATGAAAACATTTCATGGGGTCATCAGAATTGTTGGTCTACTCTTCTTAATTGCTTGCTGGGGTAGAAAATGGTGGGTGTGCAGAGAAGCATCAGACGCACATAACATAAATGTTCTTGCTCGCAATGAGAAATACATCACAGAACTGAAACCAGCATAGGAAGGTAAAACAAAATGTTGAGTGCACTAAAATTTTGTCCGGGGGAGGGGGGGGGGAGTTAAAGGAGATGATCACAATAGCAATAATTTAAACTAGTTTAAAAAAAAAATTCAAATTTAAAAATAAAATGTCAGTTAACAGGGATCCATGCAACTGGGTATCAAAAGTTAAGAGTTCAGAGATGTTTTAAACAATATTGCTTACTGGTCATTACCCAGAACTTTTTTTTACCCCAATCTCTCTTAGTCATAAATCTTGTCCCTCCCATCGTAGCAATGTTTTTCATAGTTCTGCTCTTAAAGTTTTTACAGTTTACAATTTACACATTTATTTTACAGCTTGTGCATGAACACAAAAACATTTTATTCTGTTCATAACAAATCTAAATGACCCACTTCTGCTCAGTATCCATTTTGCATCAAGGATGTTTGATATTACTAGGTGAGAAATTACATCTTGCAACAAACATGAGCATGTGCAAGATCTACACTACTGTAACCTTATCAGTGTAAGATTAACACATTAGCATTAAAACACATTTTGCACCAAATCGAAGGCTAACTTACATAATTAAGCTTATGCCCAGGCAAACTTGAACAATTCGCTGTAATAAAAACTTAGTACTTTAATTTGCAAACAAAAAATACAAAATGCTTCAAAATGATCGTTTAAACAATCCATTATTGCTTTCACATATTTATAAACAGCACCATTTACATATTAACCTGTTTCGTTTGTAATAATTTCCTTAAGAAATTGTTCAGGAAAGATTTGATTTTGGAAGGATATACATAAAATTGCCACATTTTTTATTTTGTTTGACAAAAAGTAAATTGAGATACACCAATAATGCAAGAAGGGAACATGCTCAGAATATATCTAAAAATATGTGGGATCTACCTGGGAAATGTATTTTCATCCAAGAATCACCTACATGAGTGACTAAGGGGTAGTACACCACATTCAGAGGTAAAAAGGATGTTGACCTATGCCCCATGCCTACATGCTACATGTGCCCCACCAAGTTCATGATGTAGGTACCATGTGTACCCAGTCTTCCTGTGCTGCTTGGGATGTGGTTTGGTGAAGGGAGGGAGGTAAGCATAGGCATCGCCTTCACGAAAATCTGACCAGTGTGGCCTCTAACATGACCATCTTCCCAGCAGATGAAAAAGGTGTTAGGGTTATTTTTTTACAAAAAAAGACAAGGCAATAAAGACTTAAAACTAAGACGTCATGCTAGTTGTCCCATCTGTATTAGCAAGAACAATACATTGCCATAACAACCAAATGTGATTCCATTCAAAGGGGAAGAACAGGAACCCAGTACTGCCCATTTCACATGCAATGCCTTTAATTGGTTTGTGCAAGCAGTACACAAAAAGCATAGTCAGTACTGGCCTAAAGCAGTACTAAAATAAACTGTCCTTACACAGAAAGAGGTTGATGTGAGCATTATGTTGCCACATTAAATGCAATAAGGTTTCCATATAATTATATTATAGTTTATAATTCCTGGATTTCAGAATGATATCCACAACTTTTTTTTTTTTGCATGTATCTTATGAATGTATGGCATCAGAATTTGGCAAAATCATTTGATTCCAGGAATGTAATAGGATACATGTCTTGTTGGTGTACATACACTGCCCTGGAGTATCTATAATTATTTTGTAATTTTCTGTGTTCTAAATTGCTACAAATAAGAAATTGTGAAAAACACCAGACTAAAGGAATATGGACATTTTAATTTAAGACATCACCACACTCTCCCTCTCTCACACACAAAGCACTGACAGAAGCCGCTGGGAGAGAGCAATACCTGGTGGCTTCACCCCAAAACTAGACAGGTTGTAAGCTGTCAAGCTGGGAACGAGAAATCAATAATACAAGTATCAGACTGTTTTGCACTGATGCTGAACATAAAAAAGAAAGGGATAAATAAAAAAGTTGCCAATAAAAAATCACAGATGGAAAAGTCAGCAACAGAATTCAACCTGAATGATGCTGTATATACCAGCAAGTATATTACGAAAATGCACCCTGGCATAGACATTCAAGCACAGAGAGTATTATTACACTTGCTTTATTCCGTTAGGAATGACTTAGCATCAGATCATATATGCTACCTTCACATGGAGTAAATCTTAATGTGCAGACTAGCATTATAAATAATAGAAAAGCGGAACACATACCATTCAACATTAAAGCATAATATTCAAAGAAAACATGTTTGTGCTATTGGTTTGCAGTGAAAGACCTGTATTGATCATTAACACAATCCATCTCTCTTTGTAACAACAAAATGTTCAATCTTTGGCTCTCATGACAGTTTAACGTATTTCACAATATTATGAACAACGGGAAAAAAAATTGCTGCTTTAAATAAGTCACAGCAACATCAAGATTTACAAGAAATTCACTTGTGGACATAATACAATAGTTTGAAATGTGTACTATATAAATATATTATAAATCAAGTGAATTTGTGATAAATGCTAGATTATCCAATATTACCCTGAATTAAAAAAAGACAAATTCATCTGCTAACAACCGTTAAAAAAATAAGTTTTCTGTTTAGATGCTGAAAGAAATAGTAGGAGAGTATTGTTTAAAAAGGGTTACTTGAAAATATATTAAAACCTCAACTGTGACATGTGGGCTATTCAAATTACAATAAAAAGTAATTAAAAAAAACTTGGTAACCTGTGGTAGGCTGAATAACAACAGAATATCAAAGAAAAATATCATGTGACTAGACCATTCTGCATGGTCTTGTTAGAAGGCTGATTTTATACTGCCAACAAGATTTTTCAGTTAGTAAACATAAAACTCATAATTGTAGCAGCAAACAAAGCGCAAGTGGAGACCAGCCAAGCTTTTTCAAAAAATTGCAATGGCAAAGATGATGGCTTCAAGGTTTCAGAGGTATCTGACTTACTCCCATCTGTAACATTGCTACTGCCATCTACACTTACATAAGAATTGCCAGAAACATCCTTATCAGTACCAAACTTGCTGCTGCTGCTGTAGCCTCCTGGAATAATCTCAGCTAAAATGTCCATCTCCGTGAACAGGTCTATGTTGAGCTGAAACATTACTCGTGTTTCATTCACAATTTTCTGAAATGTCTCCGTGTCCAAAATGAGACCGTTTAAACGGCCAGAGTAGAAATCCTTGAACTTTTTTAAGTTATCGATATTTTCAAACCTGTAAAAGCTAAGCCCATCATTGTTCTCATCGCTGTTGTCGTTATTATTCAATTTGAGATTCAGGTGCTTGCTGAGCTTGTAGCGAAGGATTTGGCCACCAGAAAGATCCCCTAGATACCGGCCATAGCAATGAGCAATGAGTGCTGCAGGGTCAGTCTTCCCTAGATACCGAATGCGCTCCACGTATTTGTGTGCAGCAAAAGTACACTTGGCTTTTTTTGCCCACTCTGTGCCGAGGAAAAATTCCAAATCTTTTTCAATGGCCTGCTTGCGGTTTAGCTGGACTGGGAAGTAGACAGCCCCCAGAATTGGATGTTGTTTATTTTTCTCTACCTCCTCTTCCATAGCTAAGTAGATATGGTAAAGATCAGCGAGGAAAAGTGAGTATGACTGCCGAGTTATGCCACCACCAATGACCTAATAAAGGAAACATTTCATTGTTAGGTAAAATTTTTTTTTAATTTATATAAAATACAGAATTTTATGTCAAAAGTAAAAGACCCATGGTATCAACACAAACCAACCAAGAAAAATGCTTAGCAGTAATCAGCAACTTATGTAAACAAATAATCTGACATGTTTTTCTTTTGAATCATACATTTATATGAGACGGTTATCTCGTTATTTAACAATACAGAATAAATTGAAACTTTTTAGAACTGCATACTTCTGTTTACTCCACAGCATCCTGTTATACATTAACAATGAACTGGCTTTTCTTTCATCCCTATTATTCTCTTTTAAACTGAATTCTCTAGAACTTTATAAAAATGAAAGTGAGTTTAGGAGTAAAATATCTTACACTTTCTCATATCCCAAACTGATGTAGCATGCTGAATAAATCCTTGAGCTCCCTTGTTAGAAGGTTTAACACTTACCTTGAGCATAAAGGTGGCTTTTTCAGCAAGTTCATGCAAGTCTTTAGACCCATTTTTCATGGCTTGCTGAAGCATATCATTTTTCTGTGCACTGTCCTCTGACTCAGCAAGGTCTCTTGCTCTGGACTGCTCTTCACTTTGAGTGCTGTAAGTGTCATCTGCTTGTGAGCTTGACCCAACTTCAGTGTGACCATCCATGCTGTTAAAAGATAACTGCCAAATGTGAGTCCTCCCTCCCCTTGAAGGTGATGGTGGTGGTTGTGGTAGTGCTGATAAAAAGAAAGCTGAAAACTGTGTAGTCTACAAGGTAGTTTGACGAGTCCTAATAATGATACATAATATTGAAATGCAATGGTGATAGTGTAAGACTATCATTACTTCTACAGTTTTGCAAAATGTGAGTCATGCTCATTTCCTTCTTCACACCACTGCTTACTGGATATTGCTGTTAATTACTTTGCTGAATCATTATTGGCATGTGGTTTGCTGAATCACTGGCTGTGATGTGGGAGCAAAGTCCTTTCTGTCTATCTTTAGAGTTTTAAATAGTCTAAAATAAACATATAAAATCTCTCCCACTCCCACTTTAAGTTCACGAATTTGGAATTAAGTAGAATAAAAGTTGTTTTAAGTCACATCACTTAAGAACTCTCTGGCTGAATTAAAAACAACAACTCAAATATCGTATGGCATTTATAAGTTATTTTAACAGCCATGCAATATGAAATGTCTCGTCGGCGCCTTAAACTGCGTTTCTAAGGCACAATAATGAACTGATCCGCTTTACGAAGCCAGCATAACATCATTTTTAAGATGAACTTAATGCTACGCAAACTGAGGATTTTCTCATGTGAAGCGTTTATCCACGGTCCAGCCGAGTCTAGTGTCTATGAAAAACACAAGTAAATCAAATAAAATTATACTTCCTCTCCCCTGGTCACTCACAAAAGCTCTGTGCCTATTATTTACACCATCAATGTCCGTATAGCAGTTACAGAAATCAAAGTCAAACAACTGGTAACACATGATCAACCTGATCGAGCAAGGACAGAAAAATTGAAATGAACATCAATTTGATTATACTTACATGTCGTGGACGATTTATTCAATGCAAGCCAGCCAACGATATTACTGATTCCTAGATGTTGTGGATGTAAGTTCGTGGAGTGATGCTGATGTTGGCTCGCAGTTGTCTCTGTTGTCAGCTGATCTTGGACATACGCATGCGCAGTAGTTCCAACACAAACTCGTTTGTTGTCACGTGGCATCGCGAGGAAACTTTCTCATTCTATTTATTTCGACAGCTCGTAGTGTAACACTGCTATCCGAATAGATTGCATCTAGGGCGTAAGTGCACAACACATGTCTAAAGCATAAAACTATTTTGTAAAAACAAATTAAGAAGTGCTGTTGGTAAATTGCTTCCAAGCCTTTTAGATTCTTATGATGAAACATTTTAAAACATCTTAGCTGTACTAATTAAACCTGTCAAAACAGTTCTAAAAGCTCTCATCGACCTATCATTTTATATTAATAATCAAAGGTCATATACTGAAAAAATAGTCTTGAGGGATGCGATGGGCATCGTCTGACCGTCAGCACGAAGCGAACTCTTTATTGGCGAAGGTGTAAAAGGTCAAAGTTTACGGTCTGCGCTCAGCTGTCTGCGCGAGAACGGAAGTATCTAAAAATAGATGGAGCCCGTGATTGCACCACCATGGCTGTGTTTATTATAGAATCTTCGATACTATTACAAGTGGGACGGCTTAGCCGTGGGGATACTTCGTTTGCTTCAAAACCTTTCAACTTCACTGAAATATATGGACTTCATCGTCCAGTTTCCCCTGGCACAGTCCGTTCCTTTTGCTGTCAAACCTTTCCCACCTCTCTTTTATTTCTGGGAAACGTGCAAGTTTATCCGTCACTCGTTCTTGTGCTACCTAGCGTTCTCTCTTTATAATCGACGTAGGGAAGTAGTAGTCGGTTCGTATCTCAGTGTGGAATATTCATGTCACGCCGCTAATCAGTAAATTATACGTAATTCAGAAGATGTTTTGTAACAAATACATTGCTCTGGTGGCATATGCCACGCCATGAGCCATAAATGCCTGGTTAATTTTAGCCAGTGAAAAAAAAAGGTTATCATATCCTGACTCGGTTCATTAACGGTACAGTTTCACGTTCCACTTCGTTCCGTTGAACGAGTTCAGTGGGATCGCACTTTGAGCACCTTTAGGTAGCATCGCGCGATTCACCTGAGTAGCGGGTACTTCTGTATTTTTATTATCATGAATTTAACGTCATTAATTTTCCCAAATCCTCTTGTTTTCTCCATATTACATCTTTATGGACACGCTTTATCACACTATAGTTTAAATGGTTGTGATGGTGACATTCCCTAAACAGACATCATCATCATCATCATCATCATCATCATCGTCGTCGTCGTCGTCGTCGTCGTCGGTTCGTACCCATATCCCTTCTGTTGAGTCTGTTTAGCTCTACTCTCCTTAGTTCAATTGAATCGTACTCGATGTTTCTCTCCAAGCACATCATTATTATTATCATCATCGTCGTCGTCGTCGAATACAAAATTACAGAAAAGGAATAATTTTGCTGTAGGATAACGCATACAAAGGCAGATCGTCGATAGAAACACTAAGAACCCGAGCCCCTGTATTGACGAAAGTGCAAATAAATCAGACTTAACGGCCTGTACTCAGTTTGCAGTCTCTATTACGTTACTGAATGAAACCTATAGATACTGACAATCGAATTGTAAACATGTTGTGATATACTGGGAAAATAATTTACAATTACAAGGGGCCCGGAGAGATCGTCTACCCCGGGGCCAGTGCAGGCTCTCGACGGTCCTCTCTCTCTGGAACACGGGTCATGCAGTAACTGGCTAGGAATAATTCAGAGGAGAGAAAGCGTCGCCATACTTCGGACACCTTCCCCATTGTGCCACCACCTTCAGTCCGCATATGTGTGCCAGCTTGTGTGTGTCACCATCGTTCCTCTACCACATAACATCTATCCGTCTAATGGGTATGTCGCATCACACACTGTAGCTGATATTCCTTTGATAGTTGGTAATCAAGATTTTGTTGTAGCTATTTATCTCAGACATGCTTTCGTTCATGGAAAAAATAAACGTCATAATGATGGAGAGCGTGAATAGTCTTTAGATTCTGCACTAAAAAATGTGATGGCATCTTTGAATTGCCTGTACGACAGCAAAACAGAGGATGAAGCGGTTTGTGCGGACAGAAGCCAAGTACGATAGGTGCTTCTGGTCAAGGGAAGTAACTCGAGTAATATTGAAGAGAACGTGTAAGACAGAGTTACTTCTCCTGGTGCAGAATTCACATGTCATCCAGAAAAGCAAGAATCATGTAAGACAAAATAAGACACCAGCAAAATTTGTCACCGACACACAAACAAATCCACGTACAATTATGCCTCTGCATTATTTTGTAAAAGTCTCTGTTATTAGTTGTGACTTTAGTCAATTGAGTCTGTCATCCCTACTATCCAAATAATAAACCATGGCTGGGTAAAGAGCTGAAACACTGTCTCAATAGAAGGAAGATAGGTTTTATACAGGGAGACAAGAAGTAAGTGAAAGACAAAAGAGGAGTTCAGGCAAAGCAAAAACATCTGAGGTGGAATACAGAAAGAAGGTAGAAAAGCGACTTAGTGAGGGAGGCATGGAAGGGCCTGAACATGATGGGTAGAGGACAAAAGAAACAGAGTAAAGTGTGCTGACCCACTCATGCTTGTTAATAAGATAAACAATTTCTATGCGCGATTTGACGTGAGAGACTTCATCGATGAAGTAGATAACATCTGTTCTTCATTGTCAACAGCCACTGTCACAGTCTGGGAGGTAGATGTCAGACTTTAATCTCATGTTAACCTACAAACCCCTGGACCTGACCAGGTGAGAGGCAGGGGTCTAAAGGAGTGTGCTAGTCAGCTAGGTGGTGTCTTTACCAGACTTTTCTAGTTCCCCTTGACTCTCAGTGTCTCCCACTTATGGCGCACATCAACAATGATACCAGTGCCAAAGAAGCCTAATGCTACAGACTTGAAAGATTTCGACCTGTGGCTCTCATGTCTGTTGTGGCCAAGTGTTTGGATAGGGTTGTGGGAAGTTTGATAACCTCCACTGTGGCTGATAACCTGGATTCTCTGCAGTTTGCCTACAAGTCTCGTACAGGGGGTGTCTGATGCCCCTCTCACTCTTTTAGATACTATCCTACACACTTGGACACCTCTGGCACCTATGTTCAGGTCCTGTTCATGAATTTTTCTAACACCTTTAACACAGTCCAGCCATGCCTTCTTGTAAAGCCCCTACTAGACTTGGATGTAAGCATCAGTCTAGTTTTATGTATACGATCATTCCTGAAGGACTGACTACAGAGGGTTGGTCTCAGAATTCTACCAACAGGTACTACTCCTAGGACAGCTTCTCCTAAAAACTAATTCTCCCGTCTTTCCCTTTCCCTTCTACTCCTTTCCTAAAGACAACTACTTTAGATTTTATACAATTGATTTCTAATCCAAACTTTTGGCATGAGGTAGCGAGGCAGTTTATCTGGTTTTGGAGCCCAGCTGGTGTTCTTGATAAAACAAACGTGAGAATGAACAATTGAACTAAACCAGGGCAAAGTTGTCTACCATGTCTACCTTTTGCAGATAACGTATCGGCTATTTCATTTATGATAATTGAGAATAATGTTGGGCTAACTACACATCCTTGTCAAAGGTTGCGGGGACAATAAAAAAACTGCAAGTTAAGTATTTTTCGAAGTGTGTGTCTTCAGAGAGTCATTCATCGCCACTACTGCTCCGATAAAGCTTCCGGATGCTCTCAGGGTTGCGTGTTGGACTAAACCACAGGCCATCTTTAAATCCACAAAGCGTGCATAAAGCATAGCGGGTTTGCTAAGGTACTTCTGAATAATAGCATGTAGCGAAAGTGTGGTCAGTTGTTGGGTATCCCTTTGTAAATCCTGCTTGTGGTTCTGGTATAATCTGATTTTCTTCTAGCCAGTCATATAATCTAGTGACTAGTATTCAGAGTCGAAGTATAACATTTATCACTCGCACTCAGTAGCAAGATTCCTCTATAGTTACTGGGGGACTTCTATCCCATTTACAAAATAACATTATTGAAGTATTTAGTCAAAAAGCCCAGTACATGTTCTACTGCGACCTTCAACGTTTCTGCCAAAATGTTATCTACATCACATGCCTTACCTGATCTCAGGCCCTGATTGCAGAACGTACCTCGTCTCCGCAAATAGTTTCACCTCCAGGCAGTTGGTCAGCATCAGAACACACGGTATCCGACTTAAACACTTCTATAAAATGGTTCATCCATTCATCTTCAGTAATTCTTTCACAAGCTATTTCCCCGCCTTTCTTGTTTAAACGCGAGTTGATTTCTGTCCAGAACAGCACTGGGCTGTTAATTTGTTGTGAATCCCTCTGCTTTACAAATGTTTCGTTTTCTCTTCGATTATTCTCTCATCCTGGTCTTACCACCACGTTATATCTCCGATATATTGAGTAAGTGACACTTAGTGAGTTTCTTTGCCTCTACACACTCATGGTCAAACCATTTTCCATCTTTTTTACGATGCGTTTGTTCGTGCATGTCGTAGCTGACACAATGCAATTCACAGAATAGCCGTATTTCACAAACTGCACGAGTTAGTGGTTTTTCTGGGGGTTACCAACGCAGCTAAAAATATGTGAGGTTTTTTTTTAACCTCTCCCATGCTATTTTGTTTTCTACACGCTTTCCATGTGCACGTGCATCAGCTCTTTTCGCTCGCTTCGCGCTTACCATCAGCGAAACCACAAACTAATATCCCTGGACTGCTGGCAGACGATTTTGTCCAGTTAACTGCTAAAACGAGGCACGAGATGACATAGCTTCCGGTTTATTCACATTCTTTTGTTATGGCTCGCCGAGACTAACAGCGGATCACTTCGCAAGAGGCTGAGCGTTGGTCTCGGCAGACAGACAGCAGTCCACTTATACGCGTCCATGGTGAAACTGGAAGATGGTCTGGATTCTACTTACAACCTTCAGTGATAAGAATATACCTAGATCACAAAGTTCATCCGAATCACAAAAGTAATCTAGCAGACTGGATATTTTTATTATATCACACAACATAATGAAGAACAATATTTTGTTCAAGCCCTGTCATGCGCTAATGCAAGAAGAACAAGACAGCTAGCATAGTTTATACATACGTGTTTACAGATAAGAAGGTCAACAACCGAAGCTGTATCATGTGAAGTATGCTCATTACCCCGTTCATGTATGATGATGTTTGCTACTCTTGTCAAAATGAATATTGAATCATTGTCGGTATTGGAGAGTTGATATAATTATTACATCATTATTAATAGCTAGATATTGCTGGGTATTCAAGTCACAATATAAAGTAATAAAGAAAATTTGGTAGCCTGTGGTCGACTGATTAACAGCAGAAGATAATATCAAACAATAAATCTCGTCAGAGTTTCCAAGCATCATATCCAAAAGAGACAAAGATAATATCAAAGAAAAATATCATGTGACTAAACCATTCTGCATAGTCTGACAGGAAAGCTGATTTCACCAGACAGGCTTCAAACCAGATTCCACATCGCCAGCAAATGATTGTTCAGTTACTAGACATAAAACTCATGAGTACAGCAGCAAACAAAGCCCCAATGGACACCAGCAAAACCTTTTCAATGCTTTGCATTGACAAAGACGATGGTTTCAAGGCCTTAATTAAGGCTGTAACATTGCTACTGCCATCTACATTTCCATTAGAATTGTGAGAGCCATCCTGATCTGTACCCAGCTTTCTGCTGCTGCTGCTGCTGCTGCTGCTGCTGCTGCTGCTGCTGTAGCCTCCTGGAATAATCTCAGCTAAAATGTCCATCTCCGTGAACAGGTCTATGTTGAGCTGATACATTACTCGTGTTTCATCCACAATTTTCTGAAATGTCTCCGTGTCCAAACTCAGACTGTTTAAACGGCCAGAGTAGAAATCTTTGAACTTTTTTAAGTTTTGGATATTTTCAAACCTGTAAAACATAAGCCCAACGTTGTTCTCATCGCTGTTGTCCTTATCATTCAATTTGAGATTCAGGTGCTTGCTGAGCTTGTAGCGAAGGATTTGGCCACCAGAAAGATCCCCTAGATACCGGCCATAGCAATGAGCAATGAGTGCTGCAGGGTCAGTCCTCCCTAGATACCGGATGCGCTCCACGTATCTGTGTGCAGCAGGAGTACACTTGGCCTTTCTTGCCCACTCTGTGCCAAGGAAAAATTCCAGATCCTTTTCAATGGCCTGCTTGCGGTTTAGCTGGACTGGGAAGTAGACAGCCCCCAGAATTGGATGTTGTTTATTTCTCTCTACCTCCTCTTCCATAGCTAAGTAGATATGGTAAAGATCAGCGAGGAAAAGTGAGTATGACTGGCGAGTTATGCCACCACCAATGACCTAGCAAAGGAAACATTACATTGCAAAGTGAAACACATTTCTTAAAAAAAAAATATGAAAAAAATGTATAATGTTATTTCAGTTTTAGAGGACCAATGGTAATCATCTCAAACCAACCAAGAACAAAGATTACCAGGAATCAGTAACTAATATTAGTAAATGAACTGAAATGGTTTTCTTTTCAATCATACAGTTATATGAGGCGGTTATCTTGTTATTTAACAATACAGAATAAATTGAAACTTTTTAGAACTGCACACTTCTGTTCACTCCACAGCATCCTGTTATACATTAACAATGAACTGGCTTTTCTCTCATCCTTATTATTCTCTTTTAAGCTGAGTTCTCTAGAACCTTTATAAAAGTGAAAGTGAGTTTAGGAGTAAAATATCCTCCACTTTCTCATATCCCAAACTGATGTAGCATGCTGAATAAATCATTGAGCTACCCTGTTAGAAGGTTTAACACTTACCTTCAGCATAAAGGTTGTATTTTCAGCAAGTTCATGCAAGTCTTTAGACCCATTTTTCATGGCTTGCTGAAGCATATCATTTTTCTGTGCACTGTCCTCTGACTCAGCAAGGTCTCTTGCTCTGGACTGCTCTTCACTTTGAGTGCTGTAAGTGTCATCTGCTTGAGAGCTTGACCCAACTTCAGTGTGACCATCCATGCTATAAAAAGATAACTGCCAAATGTGAGTCCTCCCTCCCCCTGAAGGTGATGGTGATGGCGGTAGTGCTGATAAAAAGAAGGCTGAAAACTGTGTAGTCTAGAAGGTAGTTTGATGAGTCCTAATACTGATGCAGTTTACAACTATGCAAGCCATTTCTAACAATCTGATGCCAGCAACACTAAAATGTTGTAGAACATCAATGGTGATAGCACGGGGCTAACATCATTTGCAGTTTTGCAAAACTTGAGTCATGGTGGTTTCTTTCTTCACACCACTGCTTACTTTGTTCAATCATTATTGCTATAACCATGGATAAATTACTGTGTTGTAGGAACTACAGTGGAACCTCGGTTAGCGAACGCCTCGGATAGCGAATATTTCGGTTAACGAACAAAAATTTCGTTAAAAGTTGGTCTCGGATAGCGAACAAAATTTCGGATAACGAACAGCCACGTGAACCACACGTGACCGACCAGCATGTCATCATTCGCGCTCGAGACACAGTTACGATCAGTCGTTCCTTATCTATGCGCATCCTTCTTATTTAGTGATTTTTGTGCTTTATTTTAATAAGATAATCCTCAATCATGGCTCCAAAGAAAAGTCTGTAGAAAAGTCTTTCCCTAACAGTGCAATAGGCAATAGGAGCCTAAACATGTTCAATGATAATGTGATGTTGTATTACCCAAGAGTTTTACAAAAAAGGCAGAAGCAACAGACACTGGACAAGTTTTTTCCTTCAACCTCAAAGCGACAGAAAAAGGAAGTTACCTCCCGTTTTTACAATGTCACGTGCTCATGGAAAGGGAATCAAAGCAGTAATTCCACCCCTTCCTCCCCACACCTCCATCCACCCACGCCGTCAAAACGACAAGTGTTCTTATGTTTAAATGCTTTCGTTAATGTTTGTATGTTTATTTAACTCCATTTATGTTGTATTATAACTGTTCTCACACACACACACACACACACGCACTACATAAACCATTGTGTGCACGTGCCACATACACTGCATTCATGTATGTACGACAACTATGACTATACATGTGCAACACATATTCCATCTGTAAGTACTACAACTCAGCACTACCATGTATATGCCCTAATGTACCACTGTATATGGATTAATTACCATGTGTGTACTAATGTACTACAATATATTTATTAATTATTATGTATGGGTACTAATAGACTATTATATATACACACACTAGTGTACTGCTGTGTATATGTAGTACACATACTTCTATGCATGTGTATACACCTTGTGTTTTACGGTATATACTGCTGTACTACTGTATGAAGTTCATCATGATGATGATGATGATGATGATGATGATGATGATGATGATGATGATGCGTTTCGTGCACCCAGCAACACATTTTGACCGCCTGTTGCCTTCCAAGTGATGATAAGCATGGAGGGTTTCTTTGTCTGTGAGATGGCCGAGACCAGCAACATCTGTCGTTATGGAGCAGAGTTTACCTTCTGTCAAATTCTACTTGAGGGATTTTATTTTCGTTTTTAAAGGAGTCACAAAGCTTTCTTGCTGCATAGAAAACTGTGTGGCATTTAATGATGTTAATATAGAGGAGTGTGTGGAATTTAATGATTTCAGTATAGTTGTTGGCATTGCAGGTTCAATTTATGTCTCTCTTGCAAGTTGAGAAATATTTCATAGCCGGAGCGCTGTTTAACGTTTGAATGACTGTAGGGGTCTTTCATACAGATTTCACTTTAAAGTATATCATAGCGACGCAAATAACATTAACAGTAAAAATATTCACAGACAGAAGAAATTAAACACAGAGGCTACCGGAGTCGGAAAGTCTTACCCGTAAAAAGACTTTATTTTTTTAAGATTTAGAAAACATCCTTACGAAGATCTTCTGTAAATTCTTCAGTTATTTGTTTGTAC